>JBBGZY010003056.1:0-245000 GCA_037952925.1 Lithobates clamitans
CCATGCTATTTGCAGACAGGAAGTGAGTACATCATGGAAATATGTCCCCTGTACCACCTTCACATACATGAGCGCCGCTCCCTCCAGGTTCCCTCGATCAGGACCCATCCCCCACACTGACAGCCGAGCTCACCATGTCCCCCGCCCCCCTCCATACACTCTCACGCCCGGTACTCACTCTGCACACGGGGGACGGATATCAGCGCTGCACGCTCACCATGACAGGATACGCTCTGATTGGACGAGGAACGTCTCCCATCCGCCTATTGGCGCTGCGTCATGACGTCAGCAGTCAGCGTCTGTCCCAGAGTGAAGCCGCCCCGGGCTCAGGTAGGGTGGAGCAAGGTGGCTGCTCTGTGTGTACGTGCCACCTGGGAGGAGTGCGGCCATAGTGGGGGGGGCACATCCTCCCCGCAGAGGGGTCTGTATACAATGGATATGGGGGACGGAGGGTGGGTGCTTTGTGTGTACACACACAGACATCGGATCGTACGATCTTATCTACCATCATCATCTATGCAGTACAAGGACCTCCCTGATTGGACAGTTCAGTCTGTCCTCCTATGTCATAGTTGCCATTAAATTTAAAGTAGATTGTACGATGTATGACCGGACCCTCGTTGGCTGGGGCAGTTTTTACATTTTTTTTTCTTTTTTCCACAAAAATTACTTTTGACCTTTTTGTGACCAGAGATGTTTCTGCCCCCCCCCCCCTTTTTTTTTTTTTTGCACATAACCCCTTCAATACCAGGCACTCCCCTTCCTGCCCAGACCAATTTTCAGCGCTGTCACACTTTGACAATTGCGCGGTCATACAACACTGTACACATATCACACTTTTATCATTTATTCATACAAGTAGAGATTTCTTTTCTTGGTATTTAATCATCTCTGGTTTTTTTTTTTCTGCCGAACAAGCGAAAAAAAACCTGAAAATATTTGGAAAAAAAAAAAGTTTTTCTTACTTTATTTACAAAACCTTAAAAAAAGAAACAATTTTTTTTCTCCTTCAGGCTCCATTCACACCTGGGCGATTTGACATGCGATTCTGCCTGCAATTCAGAATTGCAGCGAGAGAGACGTTTTTGATGCCATTTTTTTCTCAATGACTCCCTAAACGCAGGGCTTTTTTTTTTTTTTGCTGTGATTGTTGCATGACTAATTCTGGCAAAATCACGGGATGCATGTCATCCAAAAAGTTCCGGAACTTCTTTTGGGTTACATGCATCCCACGACTTTGTCGCAGCAAAATCAAACTGCGTTTGGGGTGCCATTGAGAAATAATGGCATTGTAAACGTGTCCCACATTTTGCCACGATTCAAATACCCCGTGTGTGAATGGAGCCCAAAGCCTCGTACACACAATGCGATTGTTGACAGAGTGTTGTCCTAAAATCCAACCGTTAGTACGCTCTTTTTTGACAATTGTTGTCCAACTTTCGGCCAACAAATGTTGGATGACAGGCTAGTAAATTTTCGGCAGACAATGGTTTGACGTCAGAATTTCGGAGTCGAAAATACAAACACGCATGCTCAGAATCAATGCTCACCAAACACGAAATTAGCAGAAGGGGCCCAAAGGGTGGCGCTCAAGAGCTGAAATTCCTCGTAGTACTTCACTATGTTCGTGTTTGTTGCACGACAGTTGTGTACCGTTCGTATGCAAGACAAGGTCCTGGCACACGCCCTTAAGACAAAAATCAGATGCTCAGTTGGCCAACAATTGTACCGTGTGTACGAGGCTTAACTGTCACTGATGAGGTGACACTATTATGCTGCACTGATGGGCACTGATAGGCTGTGTTGATAGGCTGTATTGATTGGCACTGATGGGTTGTATTGATGGACACTGATGGGCTGCGTTGATGGGCTGCGTTGATTGGCACTGATGGGCTGCGTTGATTGGCACTGATGGGCTGTATTGATGGGCACTGATGGGCTGTATTGATGGGCACTGATGGGCTGCATTGATGGACACTGATGGGCTGCGTTGATGGGCACTGATGGGCTGCATTGATGGACACTGATGGGCTGCGTTGATGGGCACTGATGGGCTGCGTTGATGGGCACTGATGGGCTGCGTTGATTGGCACTGATGGGCTGCGTTGATTGGCACTGATGGGCTGCGTTGATTGGCACTGATGGGCTGCGTTGATTGGCACTGATGGGCGCCGATAGGCTGCGCTACTAGGCTGCACTGATGAGCTGTATTGATGGGCTGCCCTGAAATGGCTGCATTGATGGGCTGCACTGTTGGGCATTGATAAGTTGGCACTAATATGCAGCACCGATAAGCTGCAGATATAGGCACTTAAAGACAGCACTGTTGATCGGTGCCCTGATTGCACATGTCCCCGCTGAGGAATTCCTCTCACCAGCTCTCCTCTCCTCTCACATGCTGTCAGTGTGAGGAGAGGAATGCCAATCCCCGGCATTTCCTGTTTACACTGTGATTGGACACAGCTGATCACATGATAAAGAGCGTACATTGTAGGCTCTTTACTATGATCGGTGATGAGCTGTGTCTGAGGGACACAGCTCCCCACCGATTGCCACACTGCGCGCCAAGAATGGGAGAAGGTCATATGACGTCCTCCCAGAAGGAGAGTGCTATTTCACTATACTGCAGGCAGGAAGCAGTTAAACAATAATTTTAGGCCTTAAAGTGGTGTTCCGGCCGAAATTATACTTTTTAAATAACAATACTCCTATATTACACAAGCTTAATGTATTCTAGTAAAGTTAGTCTGTAAACTAAAGTCTGTTTTGTTAGGTTTATAGCAGTTGATTATTATTTTATAAACTTACAGCAGGCTGTGGCCATCTTAAGTGTGGGCATCTGAAGCCAGACTGTATTTCTTCCTGGATCTCATCCTTGCAGATCTTGCACATGCTCAGTGCAGCACAAGCAGTGTAATAGGTTTCAGGTCAGGTTTCCATAGCAACGGCAGTGTCAGAGGAAGTTGCAGCCTCTTCCCAGAAGGCATTGCAAACAGGAAATGATGCGATGGGCCACGGCCAGGGAGGAGGAAGTGAAAAATGAATACAGCAGATATACAGTAGGTGCTGAGAAAAAAAAAAAAAAATATCCAATTCGTTTACAGTGCAGAGTTTAGTGAGAGATGCTGAAGAGTTGTAAAAGTGGGTGGAACTCCACTTAAAGATTACTTAAAGTGGTTGTGAGCCTCGGTTCACACCAGAGGCGGCACGACTTGCAGGTCGCCTCACCGAGGCGACCTGCACACGACTGCCGGGGCGACTTGCAAGACGACTTCTGTATAGAAGTCTATGCAAGTCGCCCCCAAAGTAGTACAGGAACCTTTCTTCTAAGTCGGAGCGACTTGCGTCGCTCCGATTAGAACAGTTCCATTGTACAGAACGGGAGGCGACTTGTCAGGCGGCTAGGTCGCCTGACAAGTCGCCCCCGTGTGAACCGAACCTAAAGCCTAAACATTTTTTATCTTAATGCATTACTCGTATTAAAGCGGAGTTCCGCCCACTTTTTTAACTTTTATCTTATTTAATATATCAATGGCAATCATTTCTTCATTGATCCCTTTTTTTTTCCTGTCAGCTTACTATGTTTCTAAGCTGTTCCATTTTACTTCCTCCTCCTCCTCCCACCCGCGGCTAATCGCGTCATTTCCCGGCGGCGCGCTGTCTCCTGGGAGCTTGGTGTCATAATTCCCAGAAGTCAGCGTGGATCGCCGCCGCTCAGCATCGCAAGATTTCAAAACCGGAAGTAACGCGATAATATATCTTCGTTGCCATCACGACGGGAAGGGCACTTCTGACGCCGCCGCCCGTTGTGATGACAACGTCAGAAATTTGCGGCGCTGCGAGCCTGACCTACTGCGCATGTGCGAGAACGGGCAGTGCATGCTGGTCGCTCAGCTGCAGCCTATTCAGGAAGATAGTGCTTGTGGGCTTCACATGCCCACAAGCGCTATGGGAAATGCCAGGACAGACGAATAAAAGTTCTTCGAGCGGAGATATATACAAAAAACGTGAGTGCTATATATAAAAGTTATGATCGTAAGATATTTACAAGGCAAAAAAAAAAAAGTTGTAGTTCCATTTTTATTTTTTATTTCATTTATTTATGGTATTAGTGCAACAGTGTGCGTAAACTTTCAGGACAAATTACACAAGTAAATTTTACTGCAAACAAACACAATATATTACCCCAATTTTTTTTTTTGTGTAAAATATAAAAGATGAGGATGCACCAATTAGATGGATACAACATGTCACGATTTAACCACTTAAAGTGGTGTTCCGGCCGAAATTATACTTTTTAAATAAAAAAATACCCCTATAATACACAAGCTTAATGTATTCTAGTAACGTTAGTCTGTAAACTAAGGTCTGTTTTGTTTGTTTATAGCAGTAGTTTGTTATTTTATAAACTTACAGCAGGCCGTGGCCATCTTAAGTGTGGGCATCTGAAGCCAGACTGTATTTCTTCCTGGATCTCATCCTTGCAGATCTCGCACATGCTCAGTGAAGCACAAGCAGTGTAATAGGTTTCAGGTCAGGTTTCCATAGCAACGGCAGTTCCAGAGGAAGTTGCTGCCCCTTCCCAGAAGGCATTGCAAACAGGAAATGATGCGATGGGCCGCGGCCAGGGAGGAGGAAGTGAAAAATGAATACAGCAGATATACAGTAGGTGCTAAGAAAAAAAAATATCCAATTTGTTTACAGTGCACAGTTTAGTGAGGGATGCTGAAGAGTTGTAAAAGTGGGTGGAACTCCACTTTAAGGACCGCTATATACTGCAGCAGGGCAGGTCTATTGCACGAAATGACATACCTGTACGTCATTTTGTGCAATAGATAGTGTGAGCGCCCCCACTGGTCAGAGGGGGAGCCAATCAGCGGGTCCGATGTCCTCCGGTCACCCGCAGTCGTTCCACAGAGAGGCAGAACAGCAATGTAAACAAGGCAGATCACTATTCTGACAGGGGAGGACACAGTGATCTTCTGTTCCTGCTAGACAGGAACACAGATCTCTGTGTTCCTCCAGTCAGTCCTTCCCCCACACAGTTAACAAGCACCCCCTGGGAACGCACGTAACCCTTTGTTCGCCCCCTGATGTTAACCCCTTCCCCGCCAGTGTCATTAGTACAGTAACGGTGCATATTTTTAGCACTGATCAAAAAAGTGTCAGGTGTCCAATTTGTCCGCCGCAATGTCACAGTCCCGCTAAAAAATCGCTGATCGCCGCCATTACTAGTAAAAAAATAAAATAGATAAAAATGCCATAAAAATATCCCATAGCTTGTAGACGCTATAACGTTTGCGCACACCGATCAATATACGCTTATTGGGATTTATTTTTTTACACCAAAAATATGTAGCAAAATACATATTGGCCTAAATTGATGAAGAAAGGGTTTTTTTTTTTTTTTTGGTTTTTTTTTTTTGGTTTTTTTTTTATTGGATATGTTTTATAGCAGTAAGAAAAAAAATATTGTTTTTCTTTCAAAATTGGCGCTCTTTTTTTTTTTTTTTTTGTTTATAGCGCAAAAAATAAAAACCGCAGAGGTGATCAAATACCACCAAAAAAAAAGCTCTATTTGTGGGGGGGGGGGGGGGGAAGAGACGTCAATTTTATTTGGGTACAGCATCGCACGACCGCGTAATTGTCAGTTAAAGAAATGCAGTGCTGTATCGCATAAAAAAACCCCAAAATGGACTCGTTATTAAGGGGGTGAAACCTTCCAGGGCTGAAGTAGTTAAAGTTGTGTGCACCCCTGAAGTGAAGACAAAGTTTTTCGGTATCCTAAATTTTCCATAGCCGATGCTTCAGGCCTCTACAGGTTATCAGTTTAGAGTTGACCGTGAATAACGGGCCTAGAATTATTGATCTCACTCGGGTGTGCGGCAATATGTAATGTGTAGTGCAATCAGCGTTTTCTTGCATAAGTACCCCTAAAGCGCGCATTTCTGTTTTGTACGCGCCTCTATGTGGCGGTGGTGCTCTTTTTTGGGGGGGTGGGAGTGTTTTAAATGCTTAGGTGTAACTTTATTTATTTTTAAACTTAAAAAAAAAAAAAAATATCCCATAGGGGACAAAAAGTGTTAAAAAAATATTATAATAAAACAAATAAAAAATAAAGTAGAACTACGGGCAAAACTTTTTATTTATTTTGGATAGAGCAAGAGAGGGTTATAGCTCCTGTCGTGTTTTTTTTTTTTTTTTTTTTTTTTTGCCATCTGTGTCCCATTGCAGAGATTTCCCTTCACTTTCTGTCCCATAGCCAAACAGGAAGTGAGAGGCAATCCCTGCAAAAGGGGAAAAAAAAACAATTGAATTAAAATGCAATTTACTCTTTTACTTTATTTAACTTTATTGGTATCACAAAGGGGCGGACAGCCCTCTATGTGACAATGTGGACAGGTGACGGGTATCTCTTTATGGAGACATCAGGGATCTATTTGCCCCCCCAAAGTGTCCCCTTGCCCCTTTTTCCAGCTAATCAAGCACAGATTGGTTATTTATCAGTATAATCGTTCCCTGCGCTTCATTTCTATCTGCTCTGAGAACCCATGGTATGTTAGGTAAATTTAATACACAGGATCCATCACATGTCCATATAGTCATACTCCTCTGTAGGACAAAAACAAGTCGCCTTCCCCCAGCGGCTGTACCAGAGACGCAATATAACACATACACTGATCAGCCATAACTTTATGACCACTGACTGTTAAAGTGGTTGCAAAGGCACAAGTTTTTTTTTTACCTTTATACACTCTCGGTGTAGATTGCTCGGTTCTCGGTGTTAGATCGCTCGGTTCTCGGTGTTAGATCGCTCGGTTCTCTGTGTTAGATTGCTCAGTTCTCTGTGTTTGCTCTGTTCCTGTGGTTAGATCACTGGGTTCTGGGTGTTTGCTCGGTTCCTAATGTTAGATCTCTGGGTTCTGGGTGTTTGCTCGGTTCCTAATGTTAGATCTCTGGGTTCTGGGTGTTAGATCTCTGGGTTTTGGGTGTTAGATCGCTGGGTTCTGGGTGTTGGATCACTGGCTTCTCGGTGTTTGCTCGGTTCCTAGTGTTAGATCTCTGGGTTCTGGGTGTTGGATCGCTGGCTTTTCGGTGTTGGATCGCTGGGTTCTGGGTGTTAGATCGCTGGGTTCTGGGTGTTGGATCGCTGGCTTCTCGGTGTTTGCTCGGTTCCTAGTGTTAGATCGCTCGGTTCTCGGTGTTAGATCGCTCAGTTCTCTGTGTTAGATCGCTCAGTTCTCGGTGTTAGATCGCTCAGTTCTCGGTGTTAGATCGCTCAGTTCTCGGTGTTAGATCGCTCAGTTCTCGGTGTTAGATCGTTTGCTTTGTTCCTGTGGTTAGATCGCTGGGTTCTCTGTGTTTGCTCGGTTCCTAGTGTTAGATCACTGGGTTCTGTGTGTTAGATTGCTGAGTTCTGGGTGTTAGATTGCTGAGTTCCTGAGCAGGTATCTGACAATCCTGGAAGTATATTGGATGCTAAAGGTTCCTTGGCAGTCATAGCTCTTGAAGAGAGCAAAGATCAGAGTTGCCGGGTGGAGAGGTACGATTCCTATTATGTGAAGAGCTGATTTATACACTGATTTATGGTGCCATGTATACATTACTCTTTATACTGCTTATAGGATTAGTGTAGGATTGTGGATCTGATGGTGGTTATTGTAGATTCCTGATCTCGTGTTCTATAGGTCACTCTTGTTGTTGGCTCCGGCTGACGTTGGAATTATAGGCTTTGGCTGCTCCGGGGAATACAAAGGTGTGTCTTACTTGGCTTCTAATAAAGAAGGGTAATTATAAGCTGCCTCTCAGTCTGAGTGGGTCGTATTTTGTGCTGGGGATGATTAAGTTAAATTTTTTTTTTTAAATAAAAATAATAAACATGCCTATACTTACAATCGTTTTGCACAGAACAGCCCCGCCAGTGCGCCTGACTCTTCATTGAGTGCCCCCACGGAGAGCTGCTTTCCCTGGGGGGCACCTGTACAGGCTCGCTCCTGAGTCCCGCCGCTGCATCCATTGACACAGACAGCAGGACTCGGCCCCACCCCCCACTCCCATATCACTGGGTTTGATTGACAGCAGTAGGAGTCAATGGCTCCCACTGCGCTGGTGCATTTTGCTGGATCGGATCGGCTCAGGTAAGGAAGGGGGGGGGGGAGCTGCAGCACAGAAGGTTTTTCACCTGAATGCATTAAACTAGCAATAATACACCACCACAGGATGGTACTGTGGGTGTATAGACAGTGGTAAAAAGTGCCACATCCTATTAACTGGAATTGGATACGGAGAGAAATCATGGAGTTTATAGGCACCAATATATTAAAAAATAGTTTTTATTATAACACAATTACAAAATATCTTAAAAGCTCATAAAAAATGAATACAGTGGAACCTTGGATTACGAGCATAATCCGTTCCAGGAGAATGCTCATAATCCAAAGTACTCACATATCAAAGCGAGTTTCCCCATTGAATTCAATGGAAACTAAAATAATTTGTTCCTCATTGACTTCAATGGGATGCAACACCGCATGCGGCCAGAGGTGGGGGGGGGCGCCGGAGAGCCTCGGAAACGGCTGGAAAGGCCCAAGGACGCCTCTGCTGACCTCGGAAACACTTCGTTCCCGAGGTTTGCCGAGGTCAGCCGAGCTGTCCTCAGGCCTTTCCGTGCATTTCCGAACGGCTGCGATCGGTGCTGCTCGGCTCCAGCGCCCCCCCACCTCAGGCCAAACACGGTACTGCACACCGCTTTGGCCTGAATCGTGCTCGTTTTGCGAGACAACACTCGCAAATCGAGTTACGATTTTTAAAAATACAGTCCTCGTATTGCGAAACGCTCGTTAACCGCGTTACTCGCAATCCGGGGTTCCACTGTACAGACTTTTACAAACAATAATCAACACAGCCAACTCTAACCGCTGGGCTAGGGTCTGTAGATGTAACAAGCACTGGGATTATCCCTTAGCAGAGTGGAAGCAGAATAGGGTTTTGGAGAAGAAAGCTCACTGAGATATAGATTAGATTTGAAAGCGGACCTGCCATTAAATTCACAGTTTCAGAACTATCCTTGCAGTGGGGCTCTTGTCCTGTATATTGCCTCCACCATGGCTCCTGTTTCTTCTTGATGGAGGCTGCCATTTTGCTGAAGCCCGGAGCCCCTGAGCAGCAGTAAATCTTTGGGCTGTCAGCAGATTGGCCCTCTACAGTGTCGGCACAGTGCCTAAAAATAGAGAGCGCAACTGGACATGTTGAGAGCAGGGTGGCACAGTGTATTGCTAGATTTTAAACAGTATAGGCGAACCTTGGCACCCCAGATGTTTTGGAACTACATTTCCCATGATGCTGGTAAGCATGAGATCGTGAATTATTTTTTCCGATCTCATGCTTTCCAGCTTGGAGGACAGATGTGCGGTCTTATTGACCCCGCATCTCTCCATAAAGAGGACCTGTCACGCACGATTCCTATTACAAGGGATGTTTACATTCCTTATAATAGGAATAAAAGTGATCAAAAAAAAAATGTAAAAGCAAGTGTAAAAATAAAAAAATAACACGTAAGTCCCGCCCACATATGTAAACGCCGTTCAAACCACACATGTGAGTTATCGCCGCGTGCATTAGAGCGCGACCACAATTCTAGCACTAGACCTCCTCTGTAACTCTAAACTGGTAACCTGTAAAAAATTTTAAAGCGTCGCCTATGGAGATTTTGAAGTACTGAAGTTTGGCTTTATTCCATGAGTGTGCGCAATTTTAAAGCGTCACATGTTGGGTATCTATATACTCGGCGTAACATCATCTTTCACATTATACAAAAAAATTGGGTTAACTTTACTGTTTTGTTATTTTTTAAATCATGAAACTGTTTTTTTTTTCCAAAAAAAAAGGCGTTTGAAAAAAAGTTGCACAAATACCGTGTGAGATAAAAAGACTGCCATTTTATTCCCTAGGGTGTCTACTAAAAAAAAAAAATATATAATGTTTGGGGGTTCTGAGTAATTTTGTAGAAAAAAAAAATGATGATTTTTACATGTAGGAGAGGAGTGTCAGAATAGGGCCTGTATGGAAGTGGTTTAAAATACTGCCACTATATACCTTGTTGGCTGATCTGTATACCATGGTCACGTGATAAACTGCAGGGTCTGCCTGAGTGCTGAGTGTTCAGGTAGGAGGAGATTTCCACTATAGCCTGTGTCCTCATGCTGTTATGGGAGGCGGATCATCCATCATTCAAGATGTGACATCCCACCCACTGTGTTCTTATTTAGTTACTAGGAGGAGGAGGGACTGGGCTGTCATTTAGGATCTGTATACACACCCACATGTGTGATGTCAATATCATGTGACCTAGCTCTGATCAACAAGGAAATGTTCTCTCCAGCAATAGAGACCAAACTGATCATGTGCAGCAGTACTACCCTCACTGTGTCTTATCTGGCTTTGCCAAGAGAGACCCTGCAGGAGGGGGGAGGATCTGTCCATACAAGATCAAAGAGTCTTTTTACACAATGCAGAAGATTAACCCCTTAAAGATGAGGACCAGCCCATACCCTGCCACCCACAAAAAATGTAAAGTCCGCAAGTACAAATACTGCAGCTGCTGACGTTTAATATATGGACACTTACCTGTCCAGGGAGCCCACGATGTCGGCACTCCAGCTGATCTTCGGGTCGGGTGCAGCTGCCACCATACCTGGTAGGGGAACCCGGCAGTGAAGCCTTTCGGGCTTCACAGCTGGTTCCCTACTGCGCATGAGCGAAGCGCGCTGCACTTTCTAATTGGGGGAAAGAGGAGGGGGGCCGGACCTCCAGGAGACCGGGCCGCGAACTGTGAAAAAAAGGCCCCCCCTCCCGAAAGGTGCCAAATGTGGCACCAGAGGGAGGGAGAAGACAGAAAAGTGGAAGTTACACAGTAAGTATAACAAGCATGCTATTCTGTACATACAGACAGATTTTACTGTTGTGGTTGTAGTAACACTTTGAGTCAAAACTTTTTTTTTTTTTTTTTTTTGGATAAAAGTCTAGAAAAAGAGTTTTTTTTAGGAGGTTTTATTTTATTTATTTATTTTTTTTTATTATTTTTTTTTTTATAATTGGACTATAAAAATGTTTTAGCAATATGTATTAGTATAAGTACAAAAAAAAAAAAAAAAAAAAAGATGTCTATCCATATACAGTATATGAAACCAGTAGATGAATTTTAAGGCTCTTTCATACAGGTGGCTGGGGGGTAAAAAACGGATGGCTGAGCCACGGTTTTACCATACCTGTCCGAATCACATGCTTTTTCCTGCACCGCTCCTGGGTGAACCCAGGCTTGTCATAGTGGCTTCAGCCTGGGTTGACACAGAGGTGCCGCAGGAAACCTCATGTGGTTAAGACAGGAATCGCACCACATTCCTGTTTGCAGTGCGATTTGAGCCCATTCATTTTGTATGGGCTCAAATCACACCACAAAGGTATCGGCGAGTACAAGACTCGGTACAGTAAAAAAACAGGTGCATACATAGTCATAAAGCTGTGAAAAAAAAAAAATACCTTTTTAATGTCTGTAGATGGGATGACAGCTGCATATAGGAAACATGAACTGTAGCAAATATCTCATTGTGGTCTCTCTCCCTCTCCCTCAGTCTGAACATGGCATCAAGAGGTACGACGGAGACCAGTAAACTCCGGCAGAACCTGGAGGAACAGCTCGACCGATTGATGCAGCAGCTCCAAGACCTGGAGGAGTGCAGGTGAGCCTAAAGGTGCCTACACACCTCTGATGGAGAGCACAATCTAGCAATAAAAATCTCTTTCTAGAAGCATTCATGGTTTTTGTTCGATAACTCCACGTGAAACCTATTGATGGGGGCAGGACCATGTTGAGGAAAGACAATAGCAGCCAGGTTAGGGATAATACTTTTGGTTTTAAAGGGCTTGTCAACCCTCAAGGTTCTTCAACTTAATGCATTAAAGTGGTGTTCCGGCTGAAATTATACTTTTTAAATAAAAATACCCCTATAATACACAAGCTTAATGTATTCTAGTAAAGTTAGTCTGTAAACTAAGGTCTGTTTTGTTAGTTTATAGCTGTAGTTTGTTATTTTATAAACTTACAGCAGGCCGTGGCCATCTTAAGTGTGGGCATCTGAAGCCAGACTGTATTTCTTCCTGGATCTCATCCTTGCAGATCTCGCACATGCTCAGTGCAGCACAAGCAGTGTAATAGGTTTCAGGTCAGGTTTCCATAGCAACGGCAGTTTCAGAGGAAGTTGCCGACCCTTCCCAGAAGGCATTGCAAACAGGAAATGATGCGATGGGCCGTGGCCAGGGAGGAGGAAGTGAAAAATGAATACAGCAGATATACAGTAGGTACTGAGAAAAAAAATATCCAATTTGTTTACAGTGCACAGTTTAGTGAGGGATGCTGAAGAGTTGTAAAAGTGGGTGGAACTCCACTTTAAGGTAAAAAAACCTTCTGTGCTGCAGAGCCCCCCCCCCCCCTTTTCTTACCTGAGCCTGATCGTTCCAGCAATGGGGACCAGCACAGCAGCTACAGCCGCTGTTTTGGGTCCTCATTGGATAGATGATAGCAGCGGAGCCATTGGCTCCAGCTGCTGTCAATCAAATCCAGTGACCTGGGGACAATGGGCACAGCAGCAGGACCCGGGAGTGCGCCTGCAGGAGTGGCCCTTTGAAAAGTGTCTCTCCGTGGGGGCACTCGAGAAGAATAGGAGCCAGGAGCGCTACGGGGCGGGACCTCAAAAGGAGGATCGGGGCCACTCTGTGCGAAACCCTTACACAGAGGAGGTACTGTATGTATAACATGTTTGGTTTTTTTTTTTTTTTTTTATTTTAAACAAAATTTTACAATCACTTTAATTAGGGACTGGTGTCTTTGCAGTATTGGGGGAGTTGGGGCAATCTGTTGCCAATCCAAGCTAAACATTTTTGTATCTTAGGTTGAATTCCCCATATACTACCAAAATTAATTCAGGCTACAGTCTCTCCCCAGTATTAAAGTATGATTTCTTTTACCTACCATCCTTAGTGTGACGGAACCCCTTGGAACCCCAATTAGGTGCTTCCTTCCGCCAAAATGTGCCTCCTGCCCTCCGAACCGTTACAGGAGACCGAGAGCTAATAGCAGCTTTTTACCCAAAGCATTGCAAACTCTCCAAAGGAATGACTGTTTATTGAAACTCAGACCCATACTTTATACCCCACAGGAGGATATTCCCCTCTTGAGGATATTAGCATGAGAATGCAAACTGTAAACAACAATATGATTAACATAGCTAAACAACAGCCAACATATATTTTAAACTTTAAGCTAATTAAAGGGATTGTAAAGTCTTTCACCTTAATGCATTCTATGCATCTACTGCAGATATCTGAATTTGTGTGAGGGCGGGGGGAATTGTGTTGAGACATTAAATGATCAAAGGAGAAAATTGAGAGGTCTGAGGGAACTTTAATACGGCACTTGGCCCATACCACAGGGTCTGGAATTTCGAAAAAGTGCTGTAGGCTAGGATTGTTCTCCAGAGTGGGGCGTTTTGGGGATACAGCAGTCAGAGGGTACTTTTCACAGGCCAGGCCCTCCTTCCAGGCCCTAAGGGTGGTACACATGGAGGGGGTCAGGTCGTATGGAGCCTTTGGACCTTGCAGAGGAAGATATGACAAACCCTCCACAGATTGCAACACGGCAGCCTCAGTGGCCCAAGCTGAGTTGGATCTATCCGGAACCAGACACCAAAATGCAGTGACTAATTGAGCTGCGATTAAATATTTGTGGCAGTCCGGGAATGCCAGGCCCCCCTGCGAACAAGGGCTCATTAGAGTGGTTAACTTGAAACGGGGAGGACGTGGGACACCAAAGAAAGGAGGACAAAATTTTATTTAGTTGGGGAAAAAATGATTTGGGAATACATTGAGGGGAATTACGAAACAAATATGTAAACTTGGGAAGGATTTTCATTTTGATGAGGTTAATACGACCCAGCAGGGACAGAGGAAGATTCTCCCATGACAGTGCAAATTTTTAACACTGATCACTGTCACTGGTTCCCAAAAAGTGTCAACAGTTTTATATATATATATATATATATATATATCTATATATATCTATATATAGATATAGATATATATATATATATATATATATATATATATATATATCTATATATATATATATATATATATATATATATATATCTTTCTATGGATCTATATATATATAGATAGAGATCTCTCTCTCTCTCTCTCTCTCTCTCTCTCTCTCTCTATCTATCTATCTATCTATCTATCTATCTATCTATCTATCTATCTATATATATATATATATATATATATATATATATATATGATATTTATTTATATATCTCATAGTTTGTAGACGCTATAACATTCATGTAAACCAGTCAATATACGCTTATTGGGATTTTTTTACCAAAAATATGTAGCAGGATACATATTGGCCTATATTTATTGGATATGTTTTATTGCAGAAAGTTTTTTCAGAATTGGCAGTCTTTTTTTTTTTTTTGTTTATAGCGCAAAAGATAAAAACCCCAGTGGTGATCAAATACCACCAAAAGAAATCTCTATTTGTGGGGTAAAATTGACATCGATTTTATTTGTGTACAGCGTTGCATGATCGCCCAACTGTTCATTAAAGTAATGCAGTGCTGTATCACAAAAAATAGCCTGGTCGTGAAGGTGGGGGTTAAATCTTCCGGAGGTCAGGCAGGTTAAGGTGAGCTTTGCTGTCTTGCAGGGAAGAGTTGGACACTGACGAATATGAGGAAACCAAGAAAGAAACTTTGGAGCAACTAAGTGAATTTAATGACTCTCTGCAGAAGATTATGTCGGGGAATATGACTCTGGTCGATGAGCTGAGCGGGATGCAGCTGGTAAGAATCTGCCATTGTAGTAGGTGCGGCTCTGTCCTTGTAGACCCGGTTTGCTTTTTTAAGGGCTCGTTCACACTGGAGCTCAACCCCGTACAGAATGAAGAGCCCTTTGTTTACCTTTTTGTACCCGCACTGAGCCTATATAAATGAATGGACACGTGTTGACTGTAGAGACTCGCCCACACAGCCAAGTTTGACATGTGCACAAGCCTGTCCGTCCAGGGCCCTCCGTCCGTCCCTGCGTACCTGTCAAACTCAGCTGTGTAAATGAGTCCGTACAGCTAATACTTATTCATTCACGTATAACTGTTGCCTGAGCTCTGCTCTGCTACAGAAAGTTAAACAAGCAGGTCTTTATGCTTTTACGGGGCTAAGCACCCATGTGAATGACCCCTATGGATAGAAATACAAAAAAAGGGGGTCCCAAAAGGTGACCCAGGGTCAGACTTTAAAGGCACAGTAAACAATAGGGGTATGAAAAAATAGTAATATTTTTTGAGACCTAGTTATATACATGGTATGAAAAGGGAAAGATTTAAAAACCATATACATAGAAATACATTATATGTGATGTGAGCCCTAGTGTGTCAACGCGTTTCGCCGCTAAGCTTCATCAGGACACATTTGTGATTCGTTGGTTGCAAGAAAAGAAGAAAAACGGGTCTCACTATCTTACAGTAGAGTCAGCCTTGTTCAACAAGTGGTTAAAGAATAGTTTTCAATAAAGAAAGGGTTGGCTCACAACAAGAGCAATTCGCGGCACAAGGGTTCATAGGAGCCGATGGCTCATAAAGACAAATATCCTAATGTAGTAACCTCAGACAGGGGATAAGATATTGGATGAAGAGCAGGAAGCGGAAGGAATGTCAAAGTATGAGTGGAGATAGTCCTTCAATCCAGAGTAATCAATATGGAGACTCAGCTACACCCAAGCAAGATGCTTGATAACGCTCAAAGCCATATTATTGTCATTCAAAGAGTTGATGTTATGGCAGTATCAAAATAATCCCCTGGGAAAGAGCGAAATGCATCTGCAAGATTATGAGACCTGTTTTTCTTTTCTTGCAACCAACGAATCCCGAATGTTTACTGTGCCTTCAAAATCTGACCCTGGGTCACCTTTTGGGACCCACCTTTGTTTGTACTTCTATAATTATCTACAGATGAGGCAATGTGAGTGCTTTTTTCTCCTAAGACCCCTATGGATACTATATTACATTTCCCTGAAAAAGTATTCCTACCCCTTAAAATTTTCCACATTTTGTCAGGGATAAAGTTGTGGAGAAGTTTAAAGCAAGGTTAGGTTATAAAAAAAATATCCCAAGCTTTGAACATCTCACAGAGCTCTGTTCAATCTATCATCTGAAAATGTAAAGAGTATGGCACAACTGCAAACCTACCAAGACATGGCCGTCCACCTAAACTGACCGGCCAGGCAAGGAGAGCATTCATCAGAGAAGCAGCCAAGAGGTCCATGGTAACTCTGGAGGAGCTGCAGGCGTCCTCAGCTCAGGTGGGAGAATCTGTCCACAGGACAACTATTAGTCGTGTTCTCCACAAATCTGACCTTTATGGAAGAGTGACAAGAAGAAAGACATTGTTGAAAGAAAGTCATAAGAAGTCCCCTTTACAGTTTGCGTGAAGCCATGTGGGGGACACAGCAAACATGTGGAAGAAGGTGCTCTGGTCAGATGAGACCAAAATTGAACTTTTTGGCCTAAAAGCAAAACGCTATGTGTGGCGGAAAATTAACACTGCACATCACCCTGAACACACCATCCCCACTGTGAAACATGGTGGTGGCAGCATCCTGTTGTGGGGATGCTTTTCTTCAGCAGGGACAGGGAAGCTGGTCAGAGTTGATGGGAAGATGGATGGAGCCAAATACAGGACAATCTTAGAAGAAAACCTGTTAGAGTTTGCAAAAGACTTGAGACTGGGGTGGAGGTTCAGCTTCCAGCAGGGCAACGACCCTAAACATACAGCCAGAGCTACAATGGAATGGTTTAGATCAGGGATATGCAATTGGCGGACCTCCAGCTGTTGCAAAACTACAACTCCCATCATGCCTCTGCCTCTGGGTGTCATGCTTGTGGCTGTCAGAGTCTTGCAATGCCTCATGGGACTTGTAGTTCTGCAACAGCTGGAGGTCCGCTAATTGCATATCCCTGGTTTAGATCAAAGCATATTCATGTGTTAGAATGGCCCAGTCAAAGTCCAGACCTAAATCCAATTGAGAATCTGTGGCAAGACTTGAAAATTGCTGTTCACAGACATTCTCCATCCAATCTGACAGAGCTTGAGATAAGAAGAATGGGCAAAAATGTCACTCTCTAGATGTGCAAAGCTGGTAGAGACATCCCCAAAAAGACTTGCAGCTGTAATTGCAGTGAAAGGAGGTTCTACAAAGTATTGACTCAGGGGGGCGCCATACAAATGTACCCCACACTTTTCACATATTTATTTGTAAAAAATGTTGAATGTTGAACCATATATCATTTTCCTTCCACTTCACAATTATGAGCCACTTTGTGTTGGTTTATCACATAAAATCTCAATAAAATACATTTACGTTTTTTGGTTGTAACATTACAAAATGTGGAAAATTTAAAGGGATGTGAACACTTTCAAAGCTTATATATATCATTTTTTTTATGTTTTTTTCTATTTGTTTCAGTCATTTTATATTGAACAGTTTATTATTAAAGTTGTAAGTTCATACTTGGAAAGAATATTAACAGAGGTGCAGCACATTATGTTGCGTGAGACATTGGCATCCTTGTGAATCTTTGCATGCACGAAGGTCAGTGTACCTTGTTAATAGGAACAAGGCAACTCCGGTACGGCTGAGGCATTCAAAAACATTCAATAGATACAACCAAGCAAAGATTGTGCTAATAACATCAAAACTTTATTTAGAAATGATATGCAAAACAAGCAGAAATGGAGGTGACCCCCAAAAAGAAGCAGGTGAGGTCTGCTTTGCATTTTCTGAATGAGTGCAAAGCGTTCCAAGGTTAGCCAATGTGGAGAGGCTCAGCAATGACCTCCCACTCTCCAAATTGTCCAATCAGAGAACATTTTGCATTCATTCAGAAAATGCAAGCATTCTGTGAATGGTGCCCCTACTGAGTCGCCACAAGGCATCAGCACGGGACCCGGATGTAACTGTATAACAAGCCAATGCCTGGAATTATACTTTAAATAGAAACTGTTATGGGTGTGTAAAAATCAAAAAAGCAGGGCTTTTTTTTCAGAGAATAGGGGCCGGACTCCCCTCTTCTGAGTCCCTGCTTGTCTCCGCCCCCTACCCCCTCTGAGCACCGTCTCTTGGTTCCACCCACCTCCCAGTACTGCCCCTTTCGGAGAACACAGAACCAAGTATCATTTTGTGGTGCTAAATAATGTGTATGGAATTTATTGATTATAACAAGAAAAGCCGTAAA
This sequence comes from Lithobates clamitans, assembly GCA_037952925.1. NCBI lineage: Eukaryota > Metazoa > Chordata > Amphibia > Anura > Ranidae > Lithobates > Lithobates clamitans. The sequence continues at coordinate 18,347 of JBBGZY010003056.1, forward strand.
ATAGATCCCCTGCAGCCAGCATCAGTAGACCCCCCACAGCAACAATAGATCCCACCACAACAATAGATCCCCTACACAACGATAGACTCCCCCAGCATCCATAGATCTCTCCAGCTACAATAGACCCACACACACACACAGACACACAGACCCAGCAGCATTGGACCACCCCCAGCAACAAAAGATCCACCCCAGCAATAGAAGACCCTCCCCAGCAGCAACAACAGATCTCCCGGCAGCCAGCAACAATTGACCTCTCCCTCAACAGTAGATCCCTCCCAGCAACAATAAAAATTAATAAATAAATACATTTTTATCCAAGGATGGGGGGGGGGGGGGGGGGTCTTATTGACATGCACCACCTCCCAATAATAAAGAGATTACAGGAAAAAAGTGGAAATGGGAGTTTTGAGGTGCAAAATTACTCAAATTGAAAAAAATTACACAATGTTGTTAAATAAATATTAATATAGTTAAAATCAACATATGAAAAATTCATACGATCGTGGTACAAAGGATTTTCGGCTCAAAACTTTGTACCACGATCGTACGAATTTTCATTTGTTGATTTTAACATTTTTAATGTTTAATAACCTTTTTGTCATTTTTTACTTTGTTTCAATTTGAGTAATTTTGCACCTCAAAACTCCCATTTCCACTTTTTTTTCCTGTAATGTCTTTATTATGGGGAGGTGGTGCATGTCAATAGGACCTCTTATCCTTGGATAAAAATGTATTTATTTATTAAATTTTATTGTTGCTGGTAGGGATCTACTCAATTTGAGTAATTTTGCACCTCAAAACTCCCATTTCCACTCCCCCCCCCTCCAGCAACAATAGATCTCCCACCAGCAATAACAGACCCTCACAAAAAATCAGATCCCCACCAGTGACAATAGATCCCCCAGCAGCCAGTATCAGAAGACACTCCAGCACACCCCTTGCCATTACTTACATCCTGTGCTGGAGGTGCCGGAACTGCACCCCCCGCACTGCACCCCAACCCCCAAAAGCCCTGGTAAACGAGCGCTTCAAAGGTTCCTGAAACCCCAGTGTGCGAACATCGACCGTTTCCCTTATCTGTAGAGAAAAGGGAAGGAAATGTAAGCTGTGTAGGCTGCTGTTGAACATTGCCCAGGGGACAGATAGTCATGGCACTTTTGGATGGTAGAGGTGACGCTGCTATTGCTTTAAGTAAGATATCCGTCCATCCTAGCGCTGTGTATGGCAAATGTTACAGTGATCTTCTAAGGGCATCCCCTTCCAGACGGAGCAAAAATAGTATTTTTATTTTTTTTTACCATGTCACGCCGAGTTCATCAAGAATCATTAAGACCCCATTTAACGCTAAACTAATTTCTTACAGGCCACTAGGACACATCATAAAGGGGTTTCTGTGTACAGAGAGCTTGTAAAATGTAATTAGCCATTTAACCGTATCACACTCGCTATTCATGTTTACTGCCGAGGAAATAAAAGCGGCACGGATATTTAGAGGGTGGTCAGATGTGTGCACGATGCAACCAATCTTCAGGACACACATTAACACTAAAGCCTCGTACACACGATCGGATTTTCCAGTGGGAATTGTGTGATGACAGGCTGTTGGCGGAAAATCCGACCGTGTGTACGCTCCATCGGACAATTGTTGGCCAACTTTCTGTGGACAAATATTGGATGGCAGGTTTTAAAATTTTCCGATTCCAATGTGTGTTGTCTGATTTTCCGAGTGTGTGTACACAAGTCCGTCGGACAAAAGTCCAAAGTACAAACATGCAGCAAGAAGCAAGGACGGAGCCGGAATCGGTCGGTCTTGTAAACTAGCGTTCGTAATGGAGAATTAACATTCGTGACGCGGCAAATTATGAAATCTGGAAATGCAGCGCACAATTCTCTTCTTCTTTATTGGGATAATAATGGAGCTGCTTTGCTGGTGATACTGATGGAGTTATTGCAAACTAATTTTCAAAGGCTTTTTTTTTTTTTCTAGTGATATCAAGAATAATATTAATATGCTTTTTTTTTTTTTTTTTTTTACATTTTTTTTGGGCAAGTTACCACAACACCATTATCCCGTAGTTTTTTATATCGAAGATACAACTATGTTAGTGTCCCTTGTCAGATTGTATTTTTTTAAATGTAACTGCCTACTCCCAAACTGTCATTTGACTTAAAACGCATAGCCAAGTATTATTCTCCACAATTTTTTTATTGTGCATTAGACTGACAGCTAATGAGGAGGGAGAGTCCCCAGAGAGCTTTGTCTCTCGCACACATCGCTGGATTGAGATGGGGCTCAAGTAAGTATTTGGGCGGGCTGCTACACAAAGGTTTTTTTACTTTCATGCACAGAATTCATGAAGGTGAAAAATCTTGAGCCTTTGAAAAACTTTAAAGTGGATGTAAATCCTCACATATACCCAGTGAACGGCCTCAGATGATACACAGAGATGAAACTAATCTCCCTACATAAGTTTTACATGTATATCTGCTGTCTTCATCTTTTATATACTGTTTAGAAAGTGTTCTTCCTGTTAGGACATTTTCTCTTCCTGGTTAGCACTGCAGTGAAGCCTGAGCATGCAGCCAAGACAGCTGATTGGAGGAAAGGCACACGCCCCTCTCCTCATAGGTAGAGACTTTCAGCTCGATTTGTTGAATAGTTCAGGGCTCTGCTAATCTATTTATAGCATCCTCCCCAACACAAAACTCTGTCTGGGAGAACTTGCCAGGAGTTATCAGGCTAATAACAGAAGAACGGAGCAGGAGACAGCTATGGGATTTAGTGCTATGATGAGAGATAACAAAACGCTGCAGATATATGTGCCCAGCTCAAATTTCATGAATAGGGTTTACATCCACTTTAACATAAAAAGAAAACAGGGATGGACAGCGGAAAATCCTAAGATATTGCGAAAAAAATAAACCAAATCATTAAAGAGGAACTTTACCCATAACTTGATACAATTATTTTCTTTAGCAATACACTTCACATTAATAATTACACTACCGAAATTTGTGTGTGCTGTAAATTGCCTCCAACATTGCTCTGGATTCTTCTTGATGGAGGCTGCCATTTTGCTGAAGCCCAGAGCCCCTGAGCAGCAGTAAGTCTCTAGGCTGTCAGCAGATCGCCTCTAGATTTTTGGCACAGTACCAAAGAAAAGAGAGCAGTTGCGGAGTGGGGTGAGACAGTGTATTACTGGATTTTAAACCGTATACACACTTATTTGTAATGTTTTACATATGTTATACCTGCGAAAGGGGCCCAGCCTGATGGGATCTAGCAGGACTTAATTTTCAAATTTTCTGAAATTTCATCTCATTGTCTGGAGAGGCCCTGTGGGCCGCACAGTAGCGATGGGCTCAGGCAAGTTTGGATCATAGTCTCAACCCATCTATGCAATCCCACCAGGAAGCCGTCACTGCACACTGCCAATCATATTCTGTGTTATATGTGTAGCTGCGGGCCAGAAAATGCCTCGCTGCCTACATATGGTGGTGTGCAGTTCTGGGCTTCCTGGTGGGATTGCTCAGGTGGGTTGGGACTACGATCCAAACACGCCTAAACCCAACTACACAGTAAGTGCCAAAGAACCACATGTGGCCCCAGGTTGCAGGTTGGGAAACGAAGCACTAGAGGGCGGTATGAGGAGGTATTTCTGCTTCTTGCACTCTCCATATGGTGAACTCAGGCTGGTGACACCAGTGGTTTGGCTAAAAAGCCGATCACTCATCTTCTCGCAGCTCTGCTGGGGATAGAACAGATCTCCCCAAATGGGTCTAAGATCGTTTTAAAGACTCTACGGGAGATTGATACTTGCCACTTTCTTCTCAAAATGGAAAATATGGTTTGGGGGGATTTACTATTTAAGCAGACCACCGTTGGGCAGAAATCTGATCAAGTCTGACGATGGACATTACATTTTTCCTTCTGCTTTAACACTGTTACTTTTCAAGGCACAAGCTGCAACCTGTCAGGTATATAATCAAGATATGTATAGCAGGATAACAGGATATCTGTGTTAAACCCAGTGTGTATATGTGTATATATAGAGAGAGAGAGAGAGAGAGAGAGATCTCTCGAGATATCTATATCTCTCTATCTATCGAGATATCTATATCTCTCTATCTATCGAGATCTCTATATATCTCTCTATCTATCGAGATCTCTATATATCTCTCTATCTATCAAGATCTCTATATCTCTCTATCTATCGAGATCTCTATATATCTCTCTATCTATCGAGATATCTATATCGATCTATCGAGATATCTATATCTCTCTATCTATCGAGATATCTATATCTCTTTATCTATCGAGATATCTATATCTCTCTATCTATCGAGATATCTATATCTCTCTATCTATCGAGATATATATATATATATATATATATATATATATATATATATATACACACACTGGGTTTAACGCAGATATCCTGTTATCCTGCTATACATATCTTGATTATATACCTGACAGGTTGCAGCTTGTGCCATGAAAAGTAACAGTGTTAAATATATATAGATAGATAGATATATATATATCCATCTATATAGATATATATAGATATATATCTATATATCTATATCAAGTATATGAAAAGAACAGTGCTACATCTAAAAAAAACCCTAAATATTCAGTCCATAAACGTGTATAACTAATAAAAATGCGCAATCCAAAAAGTCAAATGAGGCATGTATAAATTCCCGCATGTGCTATATTGAATTAATGTGCTATAAAGAGTGCTAAGTTGTGAATACAAATATCTAAAAAAAACCACAATAGAACTGTGTAGTCCAAAAAAAGTGCTTGACCCAATGTGAACAACCAGGACGAACGTCTCTGAAGATCAAATGATTTTTCTGTTCATCAAACAAAGTAAGTAAAACAGCACCGCTTACCAGATGTGATGGATCTCAAATTATAGAGAGCCTCCTTTCCCAGATGAAGCCTTGTATGGGGAAACGCGTCGGGTGGAGCTACAGGTCTTGACGTCACCACGCACCATTGGCTGGCAAGAGCCGCAGTGTTTGAATACACTGAATGCCGTTTTGTTCGGATGTCAGTGCCTACGATGTTTTAAGAATAAATACCTTTTAAATTTGAGTACTGCACCATGAAGCCTCTTCTTTCCATTTCATGAATACATCCCTTGGAGGAATCTATCTTACCAGAAGGCTCTGAGAGGAGTATTTCAGCCTATCCGATCTCTATAATTTGAGATCCATCACATCATTACTTACTTTGTTTGAACAGAAAAATCATTGGCTTTCTGAGAAGTTCTTCCTGGTTGTTCACATTGGGTCAAGCACTTTTTTGGACTACACAATTTTAATGTGTTTTTTAATATATTTGTATTTGCATCTTAGCACTCTTTATAGCACATTAATTCAATATAGCACATGCAGGCATTTATACATGCCTCTTCATTTGACTTTTTGGATTGCGCATCTTTATTAGTTATACAGGTATATAATCAAAAATAGGAGGTGGTGATTATCTGCTAAAGAAAGGTCAAGATCCCTGTAAGGTTTGAAAATACTGTTTTCCCCTAAGGGTGGGACTTTAAAGGCACAGATGTGTAACAATGATTTAAAAAAATTTTTTTTAATAGTATCAAGAAAATAGTAATACATAGAGTAGAACAAATTACATATAAAACAATTCAAGCTGAAGGTGCTAAGCTAACGCATAAAAAGTATCAGCATTGCATCATGCATATGAAATGCATATGGCAATAACAACATGTAGAGAATCTTGCTGGTTACAGACACATATCCTACGCTTTTCGGAATAGCTTAGACTCCTTCTTCAGAGATAATCCGTTATGCAATTTAGTAAAGCTTCCCACAAAGTGTCAGTTAGTGTCTGATTGTCCATTGCAATTTCGCAGTCCCGCTATAAGATGCTAATCGCCTCCATTACTAGTAAAAGAATAATAAAAAAATTCCAGTATATATCCAATGTCACTGGTCCCAAAAAAAAGTCACAAAAGTGTCAGGTGTCTGATTTGTCCACCGCAATATTGCAGTCCCGCTATAAGTCGCTGATCGCCGCATTACTAGTAAAATAAATAAATAAAAATATCCCCTAGTTTGTAGACCCAGCAACTTTTGCACAAACCAAGCAATAACTGCTTATTGGGATTACATTTTAAAAAATTTTCTTTTATTAGATATGTTTTTAGAGCAAAAAATACAATGAAATATTCAATATAAAATTATATATATATGAAATAGAAAGGGGGATAAATCTTTTGGAGTTGAAGTGGTTAATAATTAACGCTTTGCATTGGCACGTTGTGCTGAAAAAAAAAAGTAGAGCATGCAACACAATGGTGTAAGCAACCCTATTTTATATCTATTGTTTGCTTTTGGAAATGCTTTTGGGCAATGCATATGGTGTGAATGGGCCTTTAAACAGACAAAATTTGGGAATTTAGCTCACTTTTATTGCCAGTAACAATGGTCACCACCAGGACAAAGGTGAATCTCCTGAGCAGCAGCACGGACAGCAGAAAAAACTGACAGATGGTCTAACCCTATCCATTTTTTTTTTTTTTTAAGATATGTCAATTTATTGTGGGAGATGCTTCATTTTAGTGCTTCAATTTTAATTATTACCAATCTATCATTGTCTTTCATGAATTGGTCTCCTGTGTCAAACATCATGCCTGTACTTTGTACTCCCTTATCACATACAACTCCTTTTTTTATCTTCCAGGCGATTCAAGCAGCGATCAGCCAGGCCTTCAAGACCCCGGAGGTCATCCGGATGTTTGCCAAAAAACAGCCAGGGCAGCTGAGGACACGGTTAGGAGAGGTGAGATCTCCCCCGCTAGCCGGTGTCACAAGTTATGTACCAATCAGGGGCAAGCTGTCTATACCTCATGTCTGTTTTCTAGATGGACCGTGATCTAATGGTCGGAAAACTTGGAAGAGACCTCTATACTCAGCAGAAAGGGGAGATCCTGACGGCTCTGAGAAAACTTGGAGAGAAGGTAATATAGATGAGATACAACTTCGTTTTTTCTTTCTGGATGGTTAAAGCGGTAGTAAACGCTGTCATTGATACCACATTTAATCATTATATCAATCAAACTACTTGTTTGCAATTAAAAAGCCACTAATATTATGCTTTAAAGTCATTCTTATTTTTACGAATAAAGAGATTGTGAAACACTCCTGCTTGTTCCTCGCCGCCTCGCCGCCGCCATCACAGCTGAGGTCTTCTGCGTTTGTGCAGTACCTTATTTCCACCCTCAGTATGTTTCCCTGGCCAGATTCCTACACATGCACATTATTCGCCCTATCCAAGTCTCGATTGTCTTTGGCTCCGCTCTCTCAACAACCACAACCCCTGCAACGTGGCGAGTCACAAGGGGTCCAGGATCAGCTTCTCAATGGGGAAGTCTTGCAGGATTTCGGGGCTGAGGACAACAGTAGGAAATGACGCAGCCCCGGCTTAGACCCAGCATTTTTCCGGCAACAAAAGCTTGTCTGTAAATTAAGGGCTAACGGCGCATGCGCGGGTGACGTCATTTAAAGGAAAAACAAACATTTACTTGGAAAGGAAGCCGGTAAGAGGAGAATAAAAAATCACAATAAATAACATAGCCTGGTATTATTAATTTAGTTTACCACTTGGAAGGATTTTCTAGATGGGAACGTGCGGAAATTATTACCTTGCTGCAATTGTATTCTGATGGAGTGCTGAAAACTTATCAGCAGCTCTGTGTTGACTATGGCTTGGATAAAAGGTGTTTTTTTTTTTTTCAATACCTACAATTAAGACACACTCTTAAACAAGGTATGGCCCCAACGATCCCTTTCTATAAAGTCCCTATCTTGGACCAAGCAAATAACACAAAGGGACTTATCTCTAAAGTATATATGCAATTATTATCTGAACAGATTGCGGGGCCCATAATCATCAGGAAACACACAGCTTCATGTGACGGGTTGTTTCCAGCCTCATCAAAGTCGTCTGTTTTCTTTTTTGTGACCATCCTTCGGGCTGGCCACAGCTTCTGAGGTTCACAAAGCTCCTAGCTCTGGTGCTGGACTTGCTAAATACGGAGGGGGGTGTCAATCTCAGTATACCTCAATAACCTTTTGATCAGTAGGAAGCTGTATCTAGGTTGAAGCACATTCCTTATGTACAGTCCTACTCCAGGTCTTGGAGAGGATCATTGTCTCTCTCTGTCTGGAACTTGAAGATCCAGGCATTGGATTGCCGGAGGGCTCTGTTCCCGGCAATCCAGCTAAAGATTGGTGGTTGATGGTTCAGAATCTAGAAAGGTTGAGTTCTTCCTTTCATGTATTGGAAGATCACCACTGATGCCAGTTTCTCCATTTAGTTTGAGGGTGGCTACAGTTCAGTGTACTTGGTCTCCACAGGAGAGTGTACTGCTCATAAATATCTTTGAGCTTTCGGCCAGTACGCCTTGCTCTGGATTATGGTACAAACCAGTTGTAGGTTCTATCTTGTAAAGCCTCTGCAGGGGCATATATATTAACCACCAGGGCGGCACCAGGAGTCAGGCTGCTCAGAAAGGTGAACCACATTCTGTCTGTGACAACACAAGGACTGTCTCTGTCATCAGTGCATATTCCAGGTATAGAATATAGGAAAAGGAACTCTGAAGGTGAATCTACTAAATTCCAAGTTCTACAATAAGTTGGGACAGGTTGTGTCCGGGACGAGGGTCCCACTGGCAATAGGGGTAGATGCACTGGTAACACCTTGGGGACCAGTTCTCCCTTATTTGACACTTCCCTCTTTTTCAACTTCTCCAACATCTTTTGCGAAGAATCCGGGAGGTGGTAACACTGTTAATAGTGTTAGCCGAATTAGCCCAGGAGGGCTTGGTACACTGACATAGCGAGTCTTGCGCGGGTCGCTTCTTGAACACTCCCAGTCCAGCGGGACCTAATGGTCTTGAGTCTTGTATCTCAGCACTTTTGAGCCCCTGGAAACCAGCTTCAGGGAACTTCAATTACAGGGCTTGGAAATATTTTTTTTGCCTGGGGTGAAGCCAGGGACTGGCACCCGCAGAAATATGTGAGTGGGAGATTTTCTCTTTCTTTCTCCAATTGGTAGGGGAAAGGAGATTGGCCTTAAGTACCGTTAACGGTCAGGGTTTGTCCCTATACATTTTTTCCAGGTGCGGTTGTTTCTCACTCCTTGATTCATACTTCATACAGTGGGTAACGTAGACAGTCTCACCTGTCAGACCATTTTCGTGTCCTTGGGACTTGAATTTGAGCTTGACTGTCCTTGCAGAGACCACTTTTTGAACCAATTGAGAGATTCTGTTAGTCCTTTATCTCGGAAGGTGGCTTCTTTGGTTGCTATCACTTCACTAAATGGGGTGTTAGAGTTGGCAGCTCTTTCATGCAGGGAGCTGTTTTTGGTCTCGCATCATATTCAGGTGATGTTGCGTCCTCATCTGTTTTTTGCCTAGTATGGTGTCTGGTTTTCACTTGAATCAAGACAACGGCTTGCCTTCTTTTCTGATCCTCAGTTGGATCACTGCATACTCTGGAGGTAGTTCTGGCGGTCAGAATTACTTGATTTGTCGGTACAGGTCAGGAATTCTGGTTTGTGCTGCCAGTAGAGCCCGAGATGGGCAGAAGGCATCCAAGTTAACTATTTTTCAATGGATTTGCCAGTTAATTATTCAAGCCTATGGCTTGAAAGGGCAAGGTCCCCCGCCACCTTTTTTGGTAAAAGCACTCGCTACCGGGTGTGTGGGGGCATCTTGGGCCATCTGCCATCAGGTGTCAGTGGCTCAGTATTTAAGGCCATTACATGGTCTTTTGTTCATACATTCACAGAATTTTACCAAATGGATATCAAAGCCACAGAGGATATGCTTTGGCCGTATGTTTTGGGCGGCAGAAGGAGTCCTTCTCAGGTTCTGTGATTGTGTCTCCCTCCCCTCAAGGGCATTGATTTAGGACACCCCATATATACATTATTATGGTTGCTCTGTGTCCCCTGATGTACAATAAAGAAATTAGGATTTTTCCATCATACTTACCTGTAAAATCCTTTTCTTGGAGTACATCACGGGACACAGAGGTCCCTCCCATCTTTTTTGGGATATTCATTGCTGTGCTACAAAACTGGGGTCCTTCATGTGTAGGAGGGGTTATATAGGGGTGGACTTCCTGTCTGACTATCTGCCAGTGTCCAGGCATCGGTAGGTGGCGTATAACCCATATAGTCATTATTATGGTTGCTCAGTGTCCCGTGATGTACTCCAAGAAAAGGATTTTACAGGTAAGTATGACGGAAAAAAACAAAAATTTTGAGAAATATACTCATCTTCAACGTAATGCATATTGTGAAAAAATGGATATATGCACCATTTTCCAATTTAGGTTGAAATGTAGAGTGGGGAATACGTGTTATGTATCTCTGTTTTTTAGTCTTTATGAGTGGTCGATTCCTCCTATACTAAATACTTGATTTGGGCAGGGGGTAAAACTTAAATTATTATTAATTATATGGTGGTTGCTCCGGGATAACATATAGTATTCCAGGACTTAAATATTGATTTTATATATATATATATATTAGAGAGAGAGAGAGAGAGAGAGATGTTCCCTTTTTTTTTTTCTTTCTTTTTCCCATCCCTTTCTCTCTCAAATAGATTTTGAGGGAGTAGATGATAGACTAATTTAAGGAATAAAATATAATGTTGATGCTGATATATTTTCTTAAAGGGAAGGAAGAAGGAAAGAAAAGGGAATTGTTTATTAAAATATTGTAGTTTTTTTTTTGTTTGTTTAATATCAGTTTTGTCTGTAATTTGTTATATTAAAACTTTCAAAAATAAAATCTTATTTAAAAAAAGAAAAAAAAATTTTAGAAAAAAGGTGATCAGAATGGGTATAGAACCACTTTAAAAGATAAGGTCAGGTAGGGGGAAAAATAATAACTGCCCCCCCCCCAAGAGCCTGCAAAGCAATGCACTCATGATCAGTACATTTTTAGGTGCAATGTCAGGCTCCTGCAGACAAGCCCTGCAGCTTTCAGCCCGCACCTCTGTATGGGCTGTCCATTTAAAAGCTGCAGGACTTGTAAATGAACTACGGAAGTGCTCATCTTTCCCTCTGAGAAATACGATTCGTCTGGTGCAGTGGCAGACAGGTCTTTTAGTTAATTCACAGATTGCTGCGAATGAATGATGCGGCTGTGCGGACAGAACCCTACACAGCTGCGCTGTTTTTAAAAAGTTACAGCGGGTGTGGGGAGAAGAACCCTTTGCCTGCTGTCATGGAGGGGGATCGAGTGGGACTGGGGGTGTCACCCTAAATATGGGTGTGATGTGTAACATTCTTTAAAAACGGAGCCTTTAAAGTGTAACAGCATATTTTGTGTTGTTTTTTTTTTAGTTGACGCCAGAGGAGGAAGCTTTCCTTGCAGAGAATGCGGGTGCTGCACTCAGCCAGTTTCAGAAGGTCTCAGAAGGATTAGGTGAGTCAAATAACCAGCCTGTTTACTTCTAGTAGTGAGGCTGCAGAGTGGTCCAATGGTCAGTCCTTTTACATTGCAGCAAAGTGGTCTCACTTCATTGCCTACCAGAAAAACGATCTGCAGGTAGGTTGAATATTCTTATTGCTATGCCACTTCCTCCCACAATAATACTGACTAATAAGGACCTGCTTCCTGCATACCAACCAGAGCTATAAAAATGGACCTCCTGCTTCATAGCATAAATCACAGTTCGGATTTTCATTGTTGCTTTTACATGCTTGCACACATGTGCACCAGCAGCAGAGTACATTCACATCATCTGTATGTAATGTTGTAATTACCATGGAACTGACAATAAAAGAGAAGGTAGTGGGTGGGAAACATACTGACTCCCAGCTGATGATCACTGTTAGTTGAAAGGTATTTTCTGCCTCTGAGCCTTTTATTTAAAATGTTACTAAACCCAGGACTCTGCATTCACTATATCTGGTCTTCCACAGTACACAGAACATGGGAATGCTATTATTTTAGTAAATATAAACTGCTAAATATCTTTTCTCAGCAGTAGTATATAGCAGTCTTGTGACTTCTACCAGTGTCTGGTTAAATCTTGTAGGGGAGTTTTCATTCTTCCCTAATTGTCCTATGAGGCTACAGGACCCCTGACCCTCTGTTGGGACACTGCCAATTGGCCCTGTGCTGATCACATGCACCCCTCCCAAGAAAAGAAAAAAAGACTCTCTAGCAATACACACCAAACTGAGCATGTGCAGCTTGTCCCCTTGCCTCTGTTCCATCAGGATATATTTTGGGGACAGTGGAAGAAGGGGAGGATCAGAGAAGACAGCCTTTTTTACACAGTGCAGAGGATTAACCCATCAGGTTCCACAGTGAGTATAACAAGCATGCTTTACTGCATATACAGATTGATTTTACTGTTGTGGGTTTAGTAACACTTTAACTAGCTTTGAGGGCTAAGGTGGAAATTGTGACATCATCTGCCCGTCTCTCCGCCTTGGTCAATCAGAGCAAACCTTGTATTTATTGATAAAAATACCAGGCTTTTTCTGAATGATGGAGGAGCATTCAGGCTGAATCTATCCGGCAGCAGATAGAAGGTGACCTGTAAATCTGCCGGAACACATAGCTGCATACTGTATGTAGGTAAAGCTAAAACAGCTATTGGGAAGCAAAGCAAGTTACCCAGGTAATGGTGGGGCATGAGAGTAGCTCCTCGCCTGCCTTGTTACAGCTCTATTGTGATGGGCTATTCAGGCACGCAGAGCTGTCACTTGGGGGTGGGAAAAAACACAGACATGTGTAAGCTCCACGTTGCAACACTGAGCTTACACATTTGTCCCTGGTGGATGACTAGAGCAGAGTGGTAAAGAAGGGAAGGTAAAAATGTGGAACTGGTGGAGAGCTGAACTGCCAAAAATACTGTTTGTTTTATTTTTTTTCTAAATGACCTCAAAGTAAATATATAAATGTACTACATAGAGAAAAGCCTGGTGGGTCACATTTTGGAATAAAAACAAAACTTTTTCTTCAATTTGGGGCCCATTCACATGAGCAGCCCCTCTTTAAAGTGTAAGTTTACCTTACAGATTTTCTGTAAAGGCGAACTTACACTTTAAGGTGTGCATAATGTGCATGCTGGTGTGTGTTGTGCATCCCCACTACAGTGCTTTTTTTTTTTTAACTTTACACTTCATGTAGCGCTTTGCCAGTCAGCGTGTTGCGATGCATTATAGCGCATTGGAGCATGCTATGCAAAAGTGCAACATATCGAAGAATATAAGGCAAGTTGCTTTGGGACTGCATTGGGCAATGGGGCTGCTGCGAACAAACATTTAGCGGTCAATAAACCATGGAGAAGAAAGCTTTTGCCTTACTTACAGTGCTGACTCCCGAATCCTTTAGAGCTGCTTAACACAGTCTGTATTGAAATCTCCGCACATGTCCAGAGGAAAAAGAACTTGGGTCCATTATATATGAACAGGTTTCTGTGTGTTCCCGTCATCAGTCAGAGCCTGGTGTCTCATGAACCCCGTTCATCATGTGATTTGTGGGAATTCTCCCACGCTTCACGCTGTGCCAGACTCACATTTCACATAACGCAGCAGCTGCAGATTGGAAACCTTTAGGGACACAAGTAAAGTGGCAGTGAGCGGGAAGATTTTCCTGTCTGGTAAAAAAAAAAAAGCACCAGCATATAAATAAGTACATTCTAGGACCTTTAGTTGTGCAACAACTGCACATCCAGAAAGTAAGTTCATCCTGTTCCCCCTTCCAGAAGCTGTAAGTTCATCCCATCCCCCCTCCTGGTAGTTGGAAGTTCATCCTGTCTCCCTTCCTGAAGTTTGAAGTTTATCCCACCCCCCCTTCCAGAAGTTGGAAGTTCACCCTGACCCCCCCTTCCAGAAGTTGGAAGTTCACCCTGACCCCCCCTTCCAGAAGTTGGAAGTTCACCCTGACCCCCCCCCCTTCCAGAAGTTGGAAGTTCACCCTGACCCCCCCCTTCCAGAAGTTGGAAGTTCACCCTGACCCCCCCCTTCCAGAAGTTGGAAGTTCACCCTGACCCTCCCCTTCCAGAAGTTGGAAGTTCACCCTGACCCCCCCCTTCCAGAAGTTGGAAGTTCACCCTGACCCCCCCCTTCCAGAAGTTGGAAGTTCACCCTGACCCCCCCCCTTCCAGAAGTTGGAAGTTTACCCTGACCCCCCCTTCCAGAAGTTGGAAGTTCATCCTGACCCCCCTTCCAGAAGTTGGAAGTTCACCCTGACCCCCCTTCCAGAAGTTGGAAGTTCACCCTGGCCTGCCCCCCCCCCAAACGTTGGAGGTTGATCCCGTCGCCCCTTCCAGAAGTTGTTAGTTCATCCCTTTCCCCCTTCCAGAAGTTGGAAGTTCTTCCCGTCTCCCCTTCCTGAAGTTGGATGTTCATACCGCCCCCCCTTCCAGAAGTTGGATGTTCATACCGCCCCCCTTCCAGAAGTTGGAAGTTCATCTTGTCGCCCCTTCCAGAAGCTGGAAGTTCATCCCGTTGCCCCCTAACAGGCGTTGAAAGCTCATCCTGCCCCCCCCCCCCTCCAAACTTTCAAAGTTCATCCCCATTCCAAACTTTGAAAGTTCACCCCCCCCCCCCCCCCCCTTCCAGACGTTGGAATTTCAGCCCATCCCCCCTTCTAGAAGTTGGAAAAACTTTTTTATTTACAATGTTTCCTTTGAGTTTTGTGTGTTGACCTTGAAATTTAGTTATAGTAGAGGTGTTGATTTTGTGTCTTGGAGCCAACTGCTGGACCTCTGTCCTTATTATGATGATCATTTTATTATAATAGGTTATTTGAATAGGAATCACTCTTTGAGCCAAACAACTTTGCTAATTCAAGCCAGTGCAACAGGGCAACAGGTTCTCTTTATAATCCACCTCCCTTGCTATTAACGTTTATCTTTCCCATTAACTCATACAGTTTAGAACAGAAGATCCTGTGTGATCACCATGTTTAGCTTAAACAAGGCTAAGGACTCCAAACCCCTCACTCTAACACATGCTGGGCTTTGGCAACTGTGACCGAGGCCATGTACTGCATTTCGGAAGGAAGATGAAAAGGCCACATGTTCACCCGTACCCAGAAGTTCTGAGGATTGCTAGAAAAAAAATAGTAACAGAGAAGATTGGCTATATACAGAACTTGTAGTGAATACTACAGTGATTTGCCGTTTACGCAGGGTATCTGTCAGATATGAGATGCGCATGCTTACATTAGTCCAAGCTGGACCAATGTACTGTATCTATGTAAGTAAGGTCATGCGTAAACTTCAGCTTTTATGTAAATTTCTATAGTGCTTTTCTCCCAAGGGACACACTCGATCTGTGATTGGGGCAGATGGTGAGGTAGCCATCTTGGCCACGCTCAGTAGCATATCATACTAGGGCTGTTTTTTTAGACAGGAGCCAGTTAACCTATCAGCATGTTTTTGGGGTTTGGGAGGAAACCCACACAAGCACAGGGAGAACATGCACACTCCATGCAGATAGTGTTCTGACTTGGACTCGAATTGAGGACCTCTGTGTTCCAAGGCAGAAGTGCTGCGCACTACTCTACTGGCCATATGGGATGGGTTACTACTTAAACAATGCATTTTATGTTCAAATAATAAAATTGCCACATGTAACCATATAATTGCTGATATCATTAGATTGTTAGTCATTTATTATTCAATAATGGCATCCTGTGGTGTCTAAGCAATATGGGTTGTTCGTTCAAAAAGTAGTAAACACTTAGATCTAAGTTAACATCAGGATATTATTATTATACAGGATTTATATAGCGCCAACATTTTGCACAGCTCTTTAAAATATAAAGGGAGACAATACAGTTACAATGCAATAAAATACAAGACAGTTAGAAAGGCCCTGCTCATAAGAGCTTACAATCTAATAGGGTGGAGCAAATGGTACAAAAGGTTATAACTGGGGGTGATGAGCTGATGGAAGTGATAACAGTTCAGTTAGTTGGAGGTTTTATAGGCTTCCCTGAAGAGATGAATGAATGAATGAATGATTTGTAAAGCGCTGCAAATGCGAACTGAATCGCCTCAAGGCGCTGGATGAGGAAGCGGATGAAATAGAGAGGCTGGTGACTGCTAAAACAGAGTCTGTTCTTTTTGACCATCCCAATCACACTGTAACCGTGACAACTATTAGTGATCTGGACCTGTCCAGAGTGGGCCTTTTGCCTCCTGGCAGCATAGAGGAGGATGATAGCCAGAAAGAATCAGCCAAACTTACAGCTCCTCTGCCCAAGAAAGCTGGAGACCCACTTTTATCAAAGAGAATCTGCAACCTCACAAAGTCACTGCATGTCCGCAGTCAGCGCAAGTCTCATAAACGGCCTTCTAAGAACATGGATGTCAAAAAGCAACCAATCTGACCAACCGGACGGACAAGCAAAGCCCAGCGAAGACGACAGACTGGCAAAACTGGAAGGAACAGAGAATAGAAATTTTGAGGCAAATACTTTTTTCCAGGTTCCAGAAACCTGTAAAGTTTTCACCGCCTGTGCCAACCAATATAAAAACAGTTTACAGTGCACTCTGCACTATCCAGCTTACAACTGTAAAGGTGGAAAACGAGGACATAAAACTTTTATGGATATTTTTTTTTTCTATTTACAAGGAGAAAATGTTCTACTTCTTATACAGTGCCTAATGCTTGAGTTTTCAGGGATCACCTAAAGGCAACTAGAGTAGGAGATGGCCAGACAGACTGAGGTAGAGAGTTCCAGAGGATGGGAGAGGCTCTGGAGAAGTCCTGGAGGGGACAAGAGAGCTTAATAGCAGGAGGTCTTGAGAGGAGGACAGTTTGGGTGATCGTTGGGGACAAGATTGGTGATGTAGCTGGGGGCAGATTTGTGAATGGTTTTGTATGTTGTTAGTATTTTGACTCTAATTTGCTAGGCAATCGGAAGCCAGTGGAGGGATTGGCAGAGAAGGGTAAAGGACACTGATCAGTGGGTAAGGTGAATGGGTCTGGCAGCAGCATTTATGATAGACTGAAGAGGGTATAGCCTATGTAGAGGTAGGCCAATGAGTAGGGAATTCCAATATCCAAGGTAAGAGATAATAAGGGAGTGAAAGAGTAGTCTGGTGATTTAAAAAGGGGCAAATTTTAGAGATGTTACGGAAGTGAAGTCTACAAGCTTTTGACAGCAATTAAATTTGGGTCTATAAGGACAGGTCAGAGTCCAGGTTTACACCTAGTACCCTGGTGTGAGGTAAGGGACTGGTAGTGGCATTATTGATCTTGATGGGAAAGTCATGGAGGGGGGCACGGGCGGGAATATTATCGGCTCGATGTTAGAGAGATTTCGTTTAAGGAAGTGGTGCGACATCCATGTTGAAATGTCATTTAGAAATGCGAGAGGAGACTGAAGGGGTTAGGTGAGGAGTAGAGAGATAGATTTGGGTGTCATTACCATACAGATGGTATTGTAAGCCTTGGGAAGTTATCAAGTAACCAAGAGAGGAGGTGTAGATAGAGAAGAGAATGGGTCCAAGAACAGAGCCTTGGGGGACGCCTACAGAAAGAGAAAGTGGAGAGGAGGAAACAAAGTTTTAGGTAACACTGAAGGAATGCTGTGATAGGTAGGAGGAGAACCAGGATATAGCAGAATCTTGGAGGCCAGGGCAGTGGAGTTTATAGAGAAGGAGCGGGTGGTCAACAATATCAAAGGCTGCAGAGAGGTCTAATAGTAAGAGTATGGAGTAGTGGCCATTGGTTTTAGCAGTTAATAAATTGGAATAGGATACTATGTGGCCTCCAAGAGGTCTTAAATCATCCTCACATGAATGCGGCCATTCACGGCTACAAGATTTACCTCTGGAGAAATATATTTAAATATTGTTCAGACAAAATATCCAATTTAGATCCGTACTTAGTCAAAAATGTGTGAGGGGTAATTTATAGCATAAAATATAAATAAATACATTTGTGAGTGAAAACTCATCAACAGTGGAAAGTGCCCACTGGTCCACATTGTTCTCTTCGGTTGTGATGAGGGGTGGGGGGGGGACTGGGTCAGTCTCTGAGATGCCCCAGCTGTCTCATGAAGGTGGGACAATAATGACTCCTCTAATCTATAAGTTGCAGCTTATATTTTCACATTTTGAATTTGCTCCACCTCCTTGAGACAGCTGGGACATCTCAGAGACTTAAAAACAGTAATAATCTCCTGCACTTGGGTGTTTAGTCTCTAAGTAAGTGGTGCAACCAACTCTTTAAATTTTAAGCAATGCCTACAGTCTTGCAGCCCTCCTCAGAACAATGGGTATTCTTAAAACTGGAACAAAAAAGAAAGAAGGAGGGCGCACCGACCTTGTGCATTACCAATGGTAGAATTTTATCAAAAGCATAAAAACAATGTTTATACTCACAAACGAGCATGTAAATGAGGCTTGTCAATTGGTGAGACTGCGTCTCTAAACACCGGCAATCCGGACCTGATGTTGAGGGGATCAGACGGTATCCCAAATGGCTGACGCATTTCAAGGGCGCGAACCCTTTTCCTGAGAGCCTAAATGAGCAATGTTTTAATGTAATTGTATCTTTTAGACATTGTATTTGACAAAAAATTATACTTTTAAAAAAAAATATGGTTTGTGTCTTTGATTGTATTTTAGCATACATTTAGGGACTGAGACACATTCATGCCTTACACATACAGTCGTTTTATATATATATATAAAATTGACGTTGCGGTCTATACGCTCCAGTGTCTCTGGTTTCACTTCTGGTGTCCTACAAAGCTCCTGACAGCGGCATCTGTTTTCCTGGCTCCTGAAGACACACTGGGGCTCAACAACAAACTGCACTGGGTGGATTACATGCTCTTAGCCTAATGCATCTTGAGAGTGCAGAGATTACTTCATTCTCGTTGAGGAGCTGCTACGGATATCTTTGGACTTTTTATTATAATCCTACACCCCCACAGCACATTCACATGCATGGTTATGTTGTAGTTTAGCTTTATCCCTACCTGCACCATTCTTGATTATTCTGTGTGCAACATGAAGTCTCCTCCTCCATTTTTGCAAAAAGTGAACAAAAGCCTAGTCTTTTGGCCATGTGGCTAGCATTAGAAGGTCAAATGACTGGCATTTTATCCACACAGGGACAAGTGTTCCAGCCATTGATTTCTTTTACATGTATCATTTTTGTAAGTCTCTATTATTGGGTTTGTTTTGCAGGATCGGGAGATAAGGTTTTGGCCCTGGCAAGCCTGGAGGTGGGAAGCACAAAGAAGTGAAAAAAATGGAGCACACCAGACAAAACTTTATTCATGATTATGTTGCTTTGTTGAGCCCAGATGTCATTCTAGAGCAGTGATTATCAAACCGTGGTCCGAGCACTCCAAGTCTTCAGCCATCTGTCCTACCCTGCTGACGGGAGCTGTGTCTGGTTGTGGCTGACCGGTGAATGCAGGTTAGCATTCCCTGTCCTACCAGGACTAGATGGTGCTAATGTGAATTGGAACCAAGTGTGGCCACCAAATGGCTCGTGAATGAAATGTGCGCTAGGTGGGAAATTTTCTTTTTTTCTGAACATCGGCCATTTGCAAACCTTTTATGTTCACACCAGGTGGTTGGTTTCCTTAGGCAGAGGAAAGTTTCCATAGAGCGAACTTTTGTATTTCAACCAGTGTGCCTGTATTAAGAGAGCACTGGAGGCTGCCAATGCAGGTGCCTGGCTGCCACCAGCTTTAATGTTTCTGGAGCTTAAGGAAAGTGTAAAAATTTCTTCTCTTTGAACTTGTTTGATTTTTGCAGCCAGAGTATCAACTTTTACGAAGACAGGTAACTAGCATTTTCAGTAGTATATCAGGAATGGCAGCTCCCAATACTGACCCAATTACTGGAAATGCTAGTTGTCTGGCTGTCATGTTGATGTTTTGAGTCCGTGGCCCAGAGCTGGGAAATAAGGAATTATAACTTATCTCTAAGTTTCATTGGCCACCTGCTTATTGCCAATCATAAGTACTGGAGCCAAGCACAGTTTTCCAATGCAGGCCAGCAATGGCGCCCTCCTGCATTTATGTAATAACAGGTAAAGTTTACACAGGAAGAAATCACAGCAAGGAGTCATGTTGGCGAGACAAAAGGCATCAGGACAAAGTGGCTATAGCTGCCCATAGATGGATCAAAATTTGTCCGGTTTAGCAG
The DNA here is from genome assembly GCA_037952925.1 of Lithobates clamitans. Taxonomy (NCBI): domain Eukaryota; kingdom Metazoa; phylum Chordata; class Amphibia; order Anura; family Ranidae; genus Lithobates; species Lithobates clamitans. Next base: position 38,560 of record JBBGZY010003056.1, read on the forward strand.
GGACTGGCCAAATTATGATCCATCTATATTCGTTCCCGCTCAACAGAAGTGGATCTAACAGTTGACTTCTGTCCAACGGAACTGTTGGAATACTTTTGTCGATCACCTGGCTGCAACCGCTAATAAGTATATTCTGACAGCAGAAGAGTCCCGCTGTCAGAATACAATGGCACAGCACTGAGGATTCCCCCATCCACCACCTCACATATCTGAGTGAGGAAACTCCTTCCTTCCTTCCTTCCTTCCTTCCTTCCTTCCTTCCTTCCTTCCTTCCTTCCTTCCTTCCTTCCTTCCTTCCTTCCTTCCTTCCTTCCTTCCTTCCTTCCTTCCTTCCTTCCTTCCTTCTTTCGTCTTTTTTCTTCTTTCTTCTTCCGTCGTCCTTCATCCTTATCCTCCTTTTTCTTCCTTCTTCCTACTTCTTCCTTCTTCCCTCTGGATAATAAAAAAAAACAAACAAACTGAGGCACCTATGGCCAGTCTAAATCGCCTGCAAGCCCACCCCACCATCTTTTCTCTTCCCTGCAGCTTAGTGATAATGCTTTTAAGTATGGAGGAGTATATTGCCACCTCCCAAGATGTCGTGCTTACGGCTGATCAGCCAATTGCCAGGGCTCGATTTGTGTGAGAAGGCATGTCATCAGCCCTGTGTAAGCTCAAATACAGAGCTTACACGGAGTTTGGTGCTCGGCGAAAGAAGCAGAGGTGGAGGGCAGGGAAAGGTAATTCTAGCTGGTTCGGAGGGAAGCCTTTCAAGAGAGCCTGTCACTTTACCACTTCAGCTCTAATGCATGTAGATATGTGGCGCCAGGGCCCGGTCACTGAGAGGCCACATATTTGCGTGCCGTTGATGCTTGGGGGTTAATTTGGTGATTTTTGACAAGGACAGACGCGGATGAAGCTTAGATGGCCCTTTTTTTTGGCTTGTTTAAAAAAGGTTCATGAATCATGGAATTGTGAGGATCATTGTTCTAGAGGCTGCTTGTATGTTCTCTACCCAAATTGTTTTGCATTGAAATGAAGCTTAGGGTCTCTCCTCGCAGAAGGACTCAGCGTTTGTATTCGTAGGTCTGTTAGCTTGACTCCTATTGTAATGATGCAACCGTCCATTCTCTTTTTATCTTTTTCTAGAAGCCACGGAGTGGGAGACAAGTGTTCATTACATTTTGACTTTATATGCACATATTTAATGTTGTTGTTATAGGGGTGAATCATAACTGTAGAGATTGTGTTTTTTTTATGAAATAAAGAATAGTGGGTTTTGAGCAGCGTGTGTTCATTCTTTAGCTGTGTTTTACTAACATTTGCCACGATCAAACAGCCCCGTGACATTCGTGTATATCTCCACTGGTGGCTGCCTGTCTGTGGTCTGCATCAATTGTAGGGTTTGCCAAGCGGGGAAGGGCATGGATCATATAGTTTCCTATTAAATGATATTTAGACCCCAGGGCAGTGATGGCGAACCTTGGCACCCCAGATGTTTTGGAACTACATTTCCCATGATGCTCAACTACACTGCAGAGTACAAGAGCATCATGGGAGCAGTGTAATAGGTTGTAGGTCGGGTTTCCATAGCAACAGCAGTGTCAGAGGAAGTTGCCGCCCCTTAGCTATGGAAACCTCTCCTCCCCCTCCAGGAACCAGGAAGATTATAAATCTAGAAATATGAAAAGCTCCTGCAAAAGGTCATTACTTTTTAAAAGATGCTAATTGTAAATATCCCTCGTTTCTGTGCAAATTTTTATATATATATATATATATATATATATATATATATATATATATATATATATATATATATACATATACACACACAGAAACGAGATATAATTTACAATTAGCATCTTTTAAAAAAGTAATTACATTTTGCAGGAGCTGCCCCATATTGCCCCCATCAAAACTGCCCCCATCAAAATTGCCCCATCAAAACTTCCCCCTTCAAAATTGCCCCATCATACTACCCCCATCAAAATTGCCCCATCATACTGCCCCCATCAAAATTGCCCCATCATACTGCCTCTATCAAAATTGCCCCATCATACTGCTCCCGTCCTACTGCCACCATCAAAATTGCCCCCATCATACTGCCCAATTAAAATAGCCCCACCAAAACTGCCCCCATAATACTGCCACCATGAAAATTGCCCCATCATACTGCCCCCATCAGAATTGCCCCTTCATACTGCCCCCATCAGAATTGCCCCTTCATACTGCCCCCATCAGAATTGCCCCTTCATACTGCCCCCATCAAAATTGCCCCATCATATTGCCCCCCTCAAAACTGCCCCATCAGACTGCCCCTATCAAATTGCCCCATCATACTGCCATCATCAAAATTACCCCATCAAAACTGCCCCCATCATACTGTCCCATCAAATTGCCTCATGATACTGCCACCATCAAAATTGCCCTATGGTACTGCCCCCATCAAAATTGCCCCATCATACTGCCACCATCAAAACTGCCCCAATCAAAACTGCCACCATCAAACTGCCCCCATCATACTGCCCCCATCAAAAGTCTGTCCCCCCCGGGCTCTGTATGTAATCAGAGCTAAGATGTTCCAGCCGCCTTCCCCACCGCCCATCACTGTGTATAAGAAGCTTTAGTAACCATGGAAACAAAAGCCTGGTTACCCTTTTTAAAAATGACGCTGGCCGCCACTTTGCATTGCGTCATTTCCGGTTTTGAAATAACGCAATGCTATGGCCCAGCAATGCCTATTACCTCCTGGGATTGATGACCAACTCCCAGGAGGCATTGCAGACCAGGAAATGAAGTGCTCAGCCGAGAGGAGGAAATGAAGATTTCAATCTTCATTATAACCGTGAGGTTAAAAAAAAAAAAAAGATATACCAAATCGTTTTCAGCACACACAGCGGCTCGGGCTGCCGAAGACTTCAAAAAGTGGGTGGAACTCCGCTTTAACATATGGGGGAGAAATGAGAAATGCTGAGTCATCATGAGATTTAAAAGAAAAAAAAAAGAAGTCACATGACTCTGCCTATGATGTCATCGGCTGAGCCTCTATAAACAGGCGCAGGGAAGGCAAGCAGCAGAAGCTGAGTGTTCACTGACCAGTGAAGACGTGTTTCTTATATCCCCTGAGATTTTTGCGATTTTTATTGGATTTGATTTAATTCAATTCAATTTCATTGCGATTTTTATTATACATTTAAAGCGTGTTTCTTTATTATTAATAATGAACCGATTTAAATGTAATCAGCTTCTTTCTCTGAAAAACACCAAAGAGATACCCAGCAAAGGAAGGGCTATGGTAGGAGGTATCGGTGACCAGCCTGCAGATACCCCATTTAAAAAGCCCCCCAAAATGAACAGGACCCAGGCGTTTGTGCGCGGCTGTTTCAGAGCCGTTGTTGGATGTTTCGGTTCCGGCTGTAAAGCCAATGGACATCACCGGGAAACAGACACCGAGATCGGTAAGTAATATGGATAGTGAGAGATACAAAAAGTACTCTGGATAAGTCACCTACACTCGTGGATCAAACCAGTGTTGCCAACCTACCAGATTGAAATTTACTGACACAACACCCAAAATTTACTGGCACAGCCAAGTTTTTACTGCCATTTCCAAAAGTCACAAAATTGCAGTTTTACGTGCACATGAGAGTATTTAGGCTACAAACAAATACAATATGCAATTATCAATATGATTTAAAGTAGATAAGGCAAAAAACATATTTCTTATTTTATTTTTGATATAGTAAGTAGCTCAGGGACAGGACTCAGGAGGGCAGGAAATTAGAATGGGCGCACACTCACATAAAACTGACTCTCACAGTGACACGGACAGCAGTGTGCAGCAGCACAGATGATGATGAGACCTCACTGACACAACATGTCCCCTCCTGAGTCACAGTGACAGTCTCTCTCCAAGCCAAGCGCTCCCTCCAGTCCACTCCAGTCTAAACAGCACTGACGGTCCTGGTCCCAGCTTGCCTTGCTCCAATACCGCAGACCCGCACACGAGGCTCTGGCCGCTCTGTTTGGCTCCATTGCACCATGATATCACACGACATGCTCAGGCACCGACTCCGCCAGAGCCGCCCAATCACACTGTAGCAGGCACTGCGATGGTCTCAGCCAACTCTGGACCAAGCCGAGCGTCAGAGCCATATTTTTTACTGGCAACCTTTTACTTTTACTGGCAGGAGAAAATTGCCTGTTTTTTTACTGGCTGCCAATACTGACAGTTGGCAACACTGGATCAAAGGCACCTTCATCCCAAAATTATTTGTTTTTAAAGAATTTTAGAACAGAAGGGGATATTAAAGTGGTTGTTAAGCCACTATATGATCTTTATATCATCCCCTCTGTCAGATAAAAAGCTGCAACCTGTGTGTTATTTAAAAATAAACGGTTTCTACCTGTATTAAAGTGGAAGTAAACCCATCGATTTAACAGTTTCAAAAAATATTTCTATTTCTGGCATGCCGAGAATGCTAACTGTCACATTGGTTGTGCTCTCAAGCAAACTGTCAAACCATCCACTGGCTGGTGTCATAACGGATCACATCTGCAGCATTATCGCAGTTGAAGATTAACCACTTCAACACCAGGCACCCCCCCCCCTCTGCCTCCTGCCCAGGACAATTTTCACCTTTCAGCGCTGTAGCACTTTGAATGACAATTGCGCAGTCATACAACACTGTACCCAAACTACATTTTTATCATTTTCTTCCCACAAATAGAGCTTTCTTTTGGTGGTATTTGCTTTAAGCTTTAAGGTTAAGCTTTAAGGTTAATCAAATATATCACATTCTAAAAAAGGTAGAACAGGGGGAGTATGGAAGATGGAGAGAGGGAGGAAAAGAGGGGGGGGGGTTGGGAGAAAGGAAGGGGTGTGGGGGTTCCCCCCAACCCTCATCCCCCTTCTTTCCTCCAACCTCCCTTCCCCGCCTCCTTTTCTTCCTCTCTCCCTCTTCCAAACTCCCCCTCCCCTTTGTTCTACTTTTCCCTTTAGAATGTGATATTTTTGATAAACCTTAAAGCTTAATGTCTACATTTGGACAAACAAGACAATTGGCTTTTCCTAGAAAAAGACTCAACAAAAAGGCTGAGGAACCCTCCCAGGGACCAGGTACAGCTATACCAGCACAGGTTCCTACACTGGTGGCAGCTGACATCCAGTAATCGGAGGGTCCTCTCATCAGCCCTATATTTCCCTTTCTGCAGCTTCTGCAGAAGCTTTGAGGTTAAGCTTTAAGGTTAATGAGAAATATCACATTCTAAAGGGAAAGGTAGAACAAGGGGTGGGGGAGTGTGGAAGAGGGAGAGATGGAGGAAAAGAAAGGGGGGGTAGGGGGAAATAAAGGGGTGTGAGGGTTCCCCAACCCTCACCACCCTTCTTTCCTCCAACCTCCCTTCTCCCCTCTCCTTTCCTCCCTCTCTCCCTCTTCCATACTCCCCCTACCCCTTGAACTACCTTTCCATTTAGAATGTGATATTTTTTATTAGCCTTAAAGCTTAATGTCTACATTTTGGCAACTCTTGGATATGAGGCAGCTTTTGGAAGACTTGGTTAGGTTCCCCACAGGCCTAGCAGGCTGTTTACCACCAACATCTCAGGCACCTTTTTTACAGGTGATTGTGTTTGATGTATTGTCGATCTACATTAAGTAATTGATTATGTTGTGAAGTTCGGAGACCGATAGGCTTTTGAGGCGTGTGTTGGACCGGCTATGAGGGGAGGTTGAAGGCCGGTATGTTTTTAAGGTGTGTGTTGGACCGGCTATGAAGGGAGGTTGGAGACCGGTATGTTTTTGAGGCGTGTGTTGGAACGGCTATGAGGGAAGGTTGAAGGCCGGTATGTTTTTGAGGCGTGTGTTGGACCGGCTATGAGGGGAGGTTGGAGGCCAGTATGTTTTTAAGGCGCGTGTTGGACCGGCTATGAGGGGAGGTTGGAGGCCGGTATGTTTTTGAGGCGCGTGTTGGACAAGCTATATGGGGAGGTTGAAGGCCGGTATGTTTTTGAGGCATGTGTTGGACCGGCTATGAGGGGAGGTTGGAACTCTTTTTGTCTTCAGAGGCAGGTGGAGTCTTTCCAGCTTTCTTTAGGCTTTCTCTGCTGTGGAAATGAGAACTCTTCCTACCAGTGAGGTCCGTCATGGCGTGTGTTGGACCGGCTATAAGAGGAGGTTGGAACCTTTATGTTTTTGAGGCGTGTGTTGGACCCACTATGAGGGGAGGTTGGAGGCCATTATGTTTTTGAGGGGTGTGTTTTGGTCCGGCTATGAGGGGAGGTTGAAGGCCGGTATGTTTTTGAGGCGTGTGTTGGATCAGCTATGAAGGGAGGTTGGAGGCCGGTATGTTTTTGAGGCGTGTTTTGGACCGGCTATGAGGGGAGGTTGAAGGCCCGGTATGTTTTTGAGGCGTATGTTGGACCGGCTATGAGGGGAGGTTGAAACTCTTTTTGTCTACAGAGGCGGGAGGAGTCTTTCCAGCTTTCTTTAGGCTTTCTCTGCTGGAGAAATGAGAACTCTTCCCACTAGTGAGGTCCGTCATGGAGAAATCCAAGGCCTTACTCACACGGGGTGTACGAATCTGTACCCTGTGTGGGGGCTGAGATAATCCCAAAAAGGACATCCATGCGGGTGCAGTGGCCACATTGGGTACAGCCGCTGCAACCCAGTTGACAGCAATGTGACTGCCTACACGGGATGCTGGGAACAGCTGTGCATTCCCATTCTGGTAAACACGGCCCTCCCATGGGGTACGGATTCATACCCCCCATGTGAATGAGGCCTAAGGGTGAATTGAATATTTAGCTCCATTGTGTTGCTAATATGGGGACCACTGTACCCCTTATTGTTATTTGGGTGTGTTTTATTATAGGAGTGTTATATATTGTAGATTAGGATAAGTTTGTATATGCTGTGGAGGTGTGCATTATTCTTTTAGGTGTGTTTTGGAGTTTTATATGCATATATAGATTGTAGTTTAGGATAAGTTTGGATTTTTTCTGGAGGCGCTTTAAGTGGACAGAACTGATTTACTCCGCTCAGCGGGGGTGGGCCTTAGAAAACAGAGGCTGCATATGGGCAGCACAGAGGCTTAGAGGTTAGCCTTGCAGCACTGGGGTCCTTGTTTCAGATTCTGACCAGGACACTATCTACATGGAGTTTGCATGTTCTCCCTGTGCTTGCGTGGGTTTCCTTCGGGTACTCCGTTTTCCTCCCACACTACAGAGACATGCTACCTTGCGTTGGTGGTGCAGTGGTGAGCATAGCTGCCTTTACAGCAGCTGACTCGGGTTCGATTCCCGGTCAATGCCATCTCCAATACTTGGAGTCCTCAAAGAGAGAAACGCTATACAAGGTCAATGCTGAGTATATATTAGCGGTGGAATAAAGAATGAAGCGAATGTGTGGTATGTTTGAGGAAGAAAATGTTCCCACAGAATCTATAGAAGGTGAATCCAGCAACTGATAGAAGATGCTAAGGCTGTGCTCACACCTAGGCCTTCCGGATCGTGGGCGGAATTACTGCAATTCCCGAATTGCCGGAAAACATGGGATATGCTTGTGATCCTGTCACTTTCAATGGCACCCTAATCACGCGACAATATTGTCACCTGACAAATCGCGCAAACAAAATCGTGGGACGCCTGTTTCCCAAAAGCAGTCCTGCGATGTGTCAGGTGACAATTGCGGCAAAATCATGCCTCGATTGGGGTGATGGAAATGGTGCTGCACTAATCCATATAGATGCATAGGTGCAATCATGCTAAGGTATTGCTGGGTCAGAACCTAATCACCTGCACTAGATATACAATATATATTAAGCTTAAGCAGACAATAAAGGTATAAACGTGCTGTACCCAATCAAAAAATATATAAATAAATAAATGGATGGATAGGTGGGGCTAGCCGGACTACAAAAAATTGTAATATATAAAAACATTAACATGAGTGTTATAAACATGCAGTGTCCAACTTTGCATATAATGCAAAAAATAAATAAATAATATCTAAAACATTAATCACACACAAAGAAAATATTATAAAACACAAAAAGTGCAATGTTACGCTGTACGTCCGGAGAGATCACAATGTCTGTGACAAATGCAATAAAGTGTCTAGTGCCAACAAAAAGTGCTCAAAATTGTCAGAGGACAATACTATAGTTCAAGAAAAAGTGGCTTGTGCAGCAGCAAACAACTCCAATGCTTCATCAAACGTGCCAAACAGTGAAATAGTGCAGGCAGCCACTGGATTCTAGCATCACTTGCTTAAATAAGTGGAGAGTGTGAAGTGTATAGAAAAATCCTCTTCATGCAGCAATCCTACACTGGTAGACAATGGCCCCTTACCTCATTACACTGAGGTTACAGCATAAGGCAGTCAACACTTGTGGTATCTCCTGTGGGGGTTGGTCCTGGGTCCCGGACTATCTCTACAGTAAAACGGCAGAGGATACAATGTAACCAAACAAGCGGCGAGCTCGTACACTGCTGACAGTGGAAGGTGCCTGTCCCTACGCGTGGCGTCATGGGTCACGTGGCTTCATCAGGGGACAGGAGATAACCCCCACAGGAGATACCACAAGTGTTGACTGCCTTATGCTGTAACCTCAGTGTAATGAGGTAAGGGGCCATTGTCTACCAGTGTAGGATTGCTGCATGAAGAGTGAATAAGGGACACTTCTCACTGAATGGAAGTCCCGTCCCATGTGCTGATTAAAAGAGAAGTAAAGGTTTTGGGTTCTTTCCATATCTTACCCTTCTTAAAGGATAAGTTTACATTTGGAACATGTTACATGTTCCACCCGTTTTTAGGGTGGAGCATGTAACATGTTCCAGCATCTGCAGCCTCTCCCCCTGCTTCCCCCTCCCTGTAACAGCGGCCGGAAGATCTTCTCCCTGCAACCGCTGTCACAATTGGAGAATGGCACCGCCGTGCGGGGTTCCGCCCACACGGCCGCAACATTAATTTACAGTTTACTGTAAATTGATGCCTACAAGTACCATCAGCCATCGCGGCTGACAGCTTGTAGTTCTCAATGAGATGCTAGGGCACTGATGAGCGCCGTCGTAGTCCATTGATGTAACTGCCTGCCTGTACGAGTTACGAGCAGACAGCTATGCTGATCTGCAGGAGCCTGAGACTGCAATGCTCTGCAGGCTCCTTAGAAAACAAATTATAAATGCACATTTTTACCTGCAAAAAATGTGCATTTATTATTTTTTATTAAAAGGTGAACTTACCCTTTAAGGCTAGAAAGTTGACCTCCAGGAAGGTTACCATCGTACTTGGAAAGGTTTTTTTTTTTTGCCTGGTTTGAAGCTCATAAGTTTCATCCCCAACAGTATGTCGTGGGGTGCATTTTGGCTTTTCTCCAGTCTGGTGTGGAGATATCTCTGGCTTTAGGTACCATCAAGGGACAGATGGGTCTTGACCATAATATTTGAGAGATCTATCATATCTCATTCATTAAAGTTTTGGTTCAGGGTGTTCCACTAATTGTTCTGCCTGTGTGACCCTCCTTGTCTCTGTGGGACCGTAACTTGGTCTTGCCTGTTTTTCAGGCTTCCCCCATTACCTTCATTCATAGTGTCTTGGAGTTTACTGCGCTTTCCAGCAGCATCTTAGGGAAATAGGGCTTCACTTTTTGGATGTTGTCCAAGCTCTTCAAATTTATCTGAAGTCTACAGCTTAATTTGGCAGTCTGATTCCCTATTTGTTCTACCTGAAGGTCTTCTTATGGGTCAGGCTGCTTATTCATCTAGTATTTCTAGGTGGACTCAGCTAATTTCCCAGGCCTATATCGATGGCAAGGTTCTTCCTTTCCCAATCAAGACCCTTTCTGTTCAAGTTTGTAAAGCTGCTACATGGTTTTATGTTCACACATTTAACCAGGTAGATGTTCACTCCTTTGCAGATGCAAGCTGCAGGCCGAATTTCTTGTAGGTAGCTTTGTAGTGGGGTTCTCCCTTTTTCAATTTCTCTATTTTGGTATTGGGCATATTTGTGGTTTCCACCCCTCATATTCAGTGCCTTGGATTATCCCAAGTAGTCAAGAATATCAAGTCCTCTGTATCCTGTGGTGTACAATTAAAAAATTAGGATTTATGCTTTACCTGTAAAATCTTTTTTATTGGAGTAAATCACAGGAGCCAGACTTCCTTCCATTCTTGTCTGTGTTTTTCACTGCTTGCTACAAAACTATTGTCTATGCCTATTTTTTCGGTAGTGTCAATTCACCTGAAGGTGGTAGCATAACCCAAGTAGTCATGAATATCAATTTTCTCTTAGTAAATCTACCCCAAGAGGTTAGAGGCCCTCTTTAAAGCCCTCTTATCCTTGGTAAGCCCCAGCATTCAGCTGGCAGATGCTTCCATGGCAGTCTGTCCAACCATTGCTGTCAGGACTTCAGTCCACAGCCAACTAGAGCCCTTACCTGATGACCTTACATTACTGTGTTAACACTTTGTGGACACACTTTACGAAATCTCCAAGAGGAGTCTCCTTTCTACCCATATGAGCATATGAGCAGGATCCTTTGGTTTAAATGGTGGTCAGCTGAGATCCCATGCAAGAAGCACTTTGTGCAATTACCCTTTTGAAGGTGAACGCCTGTGTGGTACATGATTGGATAAGTACGTCAAGGAGACCCCAGGTCTTAAGAGTATCCCCCCCCCCCCCAGCAAACAACGATTGGTGCTTCTATGAGTAAGATTTCTACTCCTGAGGTTGGGAAAGCTTCCTTCTATCCCTCTCATTCATCCGGTTCAAAAGCCAGGAACGTATTTCCATAGGAAGACATGGTCCTCTAAAGCAGTGGTTCTAAACCTCAGTCCTCAAGTACCCCCAACAGGCCTTGTTTTCAGGTTTTCCTTTATCTTGCACAGGTGCTTTAAATCAGAGTCCATAAGATATTTGCCACAACTATCTGACTATCCTGATTGTGGACCACATCTCTGGTACATAGAGTAAAAACAGATTCCTCAAGTTGGGGCTTTAAACGGACCACAAACAGTATTATGTAAAAAAATATACAAATTTATTGGACATAAATACCAATCAAAAACATCAGAGTGGGAATAAAAACAAACATGTGTTGGGAGCAGAAATGGAAACAGCTGCAGAGAAAGCCCAAAACTGTCAGACAGACAGAACGTCCAACGCGTTTCGAATAAAACAAAATGCAGATCTTCTTCAGGGTCAGAGGGCTTGCAAGTTCCAGATCTGTAGCTTAAATCTACGATAACAGAATACATATCATCAGAAATATGCATTGATGCAAGGATACAAAGCATATAACATTTCAAATATGAACACCTTACATACATATTGTGACAAAGGCAATAAAATAACAGCTGAGCATACTGACCCCAAGTGTTAGTGCTCCACCCACACAGAAAGAGATCATAACTCAATGATGGAGAAAGAGATTGGTCCTTCTAGGCCACGCACAGGCATCAGACCAGGAAGTCAGTGGCAACCAGTGATCCACGTAGGGCAGAATGGTCCCACTGAGGAAAGGCCAATAGCCTAGATATTTGATTGTAGTATATCTAGATAGGTACATAGATTAATCCATCAATTAGTTCAGATAAAATTCCCCCAAACTATTGGCAACAGGTCATTTTCCTAAAGTAAATGAACAAAAAACAAAAAAGGAGATATAACTGATCTATCCCCCAAAAGCAGGTCAAGTCGGTATAAAGTAGAGTCTGTGTCTTGGATACGGACATCCGAACCATCGCAGACCATAAACTAGTGCGGGAGTCTACCGAACGACTGGAGGAGCCATATTGATCTAAAAGCAGCCACAGAAAGAATCTGTTAGCTGCCAGGAATGCAGAACATCATCATGGCACTGCTACACTTGCAGTGCAATGACCCCAAAATAAAATAAAATACCAAGCCACAACATCCCAGCCACATGATGGACTTACTTTAGGTCTAAGATGGAACAGCGTGGCTGGTTGTGTCTGCCTGGTGGAACAGAGACTGATGGAGATACTAAGCACTATATTTATATAAGTGAGTAATAGACAATAACAGACACCTAGGTCGGAATAGCCTGACCCAATGGTGTCTGCAATAACACAGTGTCCGCCCCTGGTGTGCCAACTAAGGCAATTATCACACTTGGGGTCGGCGCCATCTCGCTGCGCCATACCGCGCGGCAGCGCGGCGTAGTGCATCATTAGCTTTTGAGTAGGCTGTGTACTCGTATATGGAGGAGCTCCATGGCAACAGGAAGACACGGAAACATAGCGCTAGGAGTGTAAATAACATCACAGAAAGCAGTGTCTGGGGCTTGCATGTATTAGATAGAACATGGGATCACATAGAGCCCGGTCAGATACATGCTGATGGCGTGCGCGGCTGAGACAAGACCAAAGCACTGAGCTGGAAAGTAAGAAAAGTATGTATAAATAGTGAAAAGAAATGAACAGGGAAAATAAAAATATTAAATAAATATGAGTTGGAAGAAAGAAACGAAAAGATTTTATAGAGAGAGCAGATTCCGGGAGGCAATGAAGAATCCCAGATGCTTAGGGTTAAATGAATGGTACAATTTCAAACAAACGGTGAAATGCTGGTAGACTATGAGAAACTCTACCCCACACGTGGGATCAGTATAAGCATGCTGAATACAACAAATGTACAGATATGAGAATAGTGGCATAGTACACAGTCGTACCCTACAATCGAGCATTGCCAACTCAGGACATTGTGCATGGAACCAGAACACAGCAGAGGATTAATACCACCACGGCATATCGGTTTTGTAATTAAATTTGTATAAAGTTCCGGAGACGAAACCCTCCAAAATGGGTTTGAAGGTGATCGTCTCATTGAGTCTGGGGAAGGATGTTGCTTTCAACCGAAATATCCATCGCTGTTCCCGCTGTAATAATATTTTATTCCAATCAAACCCCCCCCCCTCACTCCAGGGTGCACCCTATCCAGTATTAGGAATTTAATATGTGGAAAAATACCACCATGGAAGTGTGTTACATGATTGCATACTCAAAATGTGACAGTATGCCCTGTGCCAGAATTCAGTTTTTGTTTTGCCTACATAGAAGCGTGTGCATTCGCACTGCAGAAGCTAAATGACCCCATATGTCTTACAGTTCGCGAAATGCCTAGGGGTAAATTTCACTTTGTTTGGAAGAATTTTATAGGTAGCGATATCCATGTATTGGCAATAGCCACACCCCCGTATTTGAAAGTACCCAGCCTTTTACAGGGGTCCTTTGTGCCCCCCTTAAACTCACTGGAAACCAGTATGTCTCACAGAGACCTAGCTCTGCGAAAAGTAAATGTTGGACGTTGCTGCACTAACAGTCCAACTATGGGAGCCAGTGCCAGGACATGCCAACATTTTTTCACAATGTTTTTGAACCGTTCTTGTTGGTTTGAAAAGCGGGTGATGATCCATAGCTGGTTACCAACAGCTTCGCGAGTCCTGGTTCCAAACAATAGTTCCTGCCTAGTTTTAGAAATCTTTTTTGTTAAACGCCCTCTTAAGGCATTTTTGAGAATATCCACGTGCGTGTAGTCTTGGCCTAAGTTCATCTGCTTCTTTCTTAAAACTAGCCTCATCAGAGCAGTTACACCTGATGTGCAAGTATTGGCCAAAAGGGATCGATTTCACTAAGTTAACTCGAAAAAATGGTGGCATGAAGGATGCCATTGTTGGTTTTCTGTGTAGGCTACTAGATAGTAGACTGTTTCCATCCTTGTGTACATATACATCCAGGAATTCAATTGTATTATTATTGGACGACATGGTGAAAGTAAGATTAAAAGTGTTGATATTGAGGTGTTGCACAAAAGTCTGTAGCAGCTCATCAGGGCTTCTCCAGATAAGCAGAATGTCGTCAATATAATGGAACCACAATAGCACATGGTCTAAAAAGGGGGCTAGATCATCCGATGTGTTGATCATCTGTTCCCACTCCCCCAGGTACAAATTGGCGTAGGATGGGGCACAGCATGTGCCAATAGCCACACCCTGTACCTAGAGGAAGTGGAAACCATTGGAAACAAAGTAATTATGGTGCAGAATTAATTCCAAAGCCTCAATGATAAAATCATTGAACTTACGTTTGAATCTGCTTTTCTCCGACAAAACTCTTCTAATACAGGCCAAACCCTTGTCGTGTGGGATTGAACTGTATAGAGCTTCTACACCGATGGCTACCAGAATCGAGTCGGATGGAACCTGCAGTCCATCTATGTTTTGAAGTAAATGGATTGTGTCTTTGATATAACTCAGGATGCCCAAAACATGAAGATGCAGGTAGCCATCGATGAGTTTGCTCAGATTCTCTATCAGAGAGCCATTGCCGGATATAATGGGCCTCCCTGATGGATGTGACAGACTTTTGTGCAATTTGGGAAGTGAATAAAAAGTGGATGTGCGAAAAAGGGAGTGTGAATAAATTCCCACTCATCTTTAAATAAGAGAATGTGGTAAAACCCTGAATCAACAAGCTGATAATATCCCTGCTGAAACTTATCAATTTTAGTTGTAGTAATATGTGAGCACCAGGATTTGTTATTAAGAATTCTAGTATACATCTGTATATAGTGATCATTATCTCTGATCACTATGTTGCCCCTCTTATCTGAGGGCTTCACAGTGATCATAGGGTTGGTAGAGAGATCATGTAATACATCCTGTTCCTCAGCCGATAGGTTTGAAACTGTGTTATGCTTGATTTTAAGATTGATTCCATTCGTAGTAAGTTTGACAAATGCCAGAACATTGGCATTAAGGCCTAATGCTGGAAACTTGTCAGACTTCTTTTTGTTTTTGACAGGGACATTTTGAGAGGTGGAAGGTGATTGGTCAAGCTTCTGCATGAGATGTTCCAGATCAATGCGATCAATGAAGTCTAGATGGGGATCATTCTCCTCCAATAAAGAGATAAGATTATCCATGGGTTGTTTTTCTTGAGGTCTTAATTGTGCTCCTTCTTTTCTATTTTTAGCATACAGTTGTTGGAGAATGATCTTTCTCGCAAACAACTGGATGTCCTTAATCGCCTCAAACCTGTCTATATCCTCGTTTGGGCAGAAACTAAGACCCCTACTCAAAATGTTTTTCTCTATATCAGTGAGGGGATACTGGGACAGATTTACAACGATAAGGGAATCCCGTTGCTCGGGCAGCAAAGCCATTGGATTTATGTTGAGACTGTGCTTAGTGAAGGGATTGGAACCTGTTCCTGTCCTGGAACTAAAAAAATCCCCTGAGTGGAATTAGAAGATAAAGTTTACAGTTTACGTGAAACAGTTGGAATACCGGTTGGAGTAGTTGAGCAAGATGAAACTATTGTGTTAGAAATAGAGGGGAGAGAACCATCACCCACAGGGTTACCTGACACCACCTAAATGTTAGGGTCAACATTATGTTCTGGCTCTGTGATGCGTTTTTTAGAAGATTTTTCTTGAGAACCACCACCTTGAGAGTTTCTTTTAGTTTTATTAGATTGCTTGACCCTAGAAGAATTGTAGGAGGAAGTAGAAACAGTATGGTGTTCTATTCATATTTGAAATGCTAGATGCTTTGTATCCTTGCATCCATGCATATTTCTGATGATATGTATTCTGTATTCTGGAACTTGCAAGCCCTCTGTCCCTAAAGAAGATCTGCATTTTGTTTTTTTGAAACACGTTGGACGTTCTGTTCTGTCTGACAGTTTTGGGCTTTTTCTTCAGCTGTTTCCATTTCTGCTCCCAACACATGTGTTTGTTTTTATTCCCACTCTGATGATTTTGATTGGTATTAATGTCCAATGAATTTGTATATTTTTTTCACATAATACTGTTTGTGGTCCGTTTAAAGTCCCAATTTGAGGAATCTGTTTTTACTCTAAATCAGAGTCAATGGCTTGGTATTTTGGACAGCTATTTTATCTAAAAGAAATTGCCAAAACATGGCCTGTTGGGGGTACTTGAGGACCCAGGTTGAGAACCACTGCTCTAAAGCAGCTAAGGCTGGTCCCGGGAAATTTCAAATGTCTGAATTCAGTGTAATTTACAGGGGCTACAAATGAGTTTTGCACTCTGCCTCCTTCATGAGAGGGTAGATCTGCTTGTTGCTGTTCAACAGGTTCAGTTTTAGAGGGTCATTACCCCTGTACCATAAGACAAACACTTTCAGGACTTCTTCTTGAACCTATTCACAGTTTCCAAACCAACCGGAGAAGTCCAGCCCATTCTGGATCTAAAGATTCTCAGCTTGTTCCTACAGATTCATACAGTATGTTCTGCATGAAAACTGCCAGGTCAGTTGACACTTCCCTCATTCTGGGGGGAATTTCTGGCTTCAGTAGACATTCTGGGATGCCTACTTGCACATACCCATCATTTATGCACTTTGTGAGATTTGTGGTGGGCAATCAGCATTATCAATATGTCGCGCTTCCCATTAACCAGAAATCATCACGCTATACATTTATTATATACCTCTAGGTACAAGTAATGAGAGACTTCCAGCATGATGTTTGTGGATTTCTTTATTTTAATTACTATACACTTGTCAGTTATCATTCGATTATACGGAAGGAAAGTACTAATAGACCAAGACTAGGAGGTATTTATTATTGGGTGAATATATGTACTGTATGTCTTTTAAATGAGGTTTTACCAACTTCGTAATAACGTTGTAATAAATTCTTAAATGGTTATTTACATCTCATTATGGGCAGATAGAGGTATAAAGAGGTTATATAGGGCGATGTCCCTGTCTTTTCTTTTTTCCCATTGTCCAATCACCTGAAGCTAGCTGAAGATAACCCAGTGTACAAAATAAAGATCCTGTGTCCAATACTGTACTCCAATGAACAGATTTTACTGGCAAGTCACAATCCCATTATATTGCAATTTACTAGTCCTTAAATGTGGTTGCTATATTCTTCTTTTTTAACTTTTTTGCAAGTATAGAAAATTACCTGTTGATCTGGCAGGAGCGTCTAGCGCTCCTGCTCTTCATTCCAAAAAAGAAGGTTTCACCATATCAGATCAGTGTCTTGTTGCCACATCCCTAATTGTCTATCAAGAAAAAAGATTCCCCCTTCGTTAGGACTTTATGGGCAGCAATCACACAAAAGAATTAGAAAAATTTTATATATTAAATGTTAAATGTTCAGAAAATTATTTGATCATACAATGAACGATAGTTAAAAAGGCATAGAAAAAATACTACACAAATATACAAAAAAGTACAAACAAGACAAAAAACATGACAAGTCAAATGGTATGTATGACAAAAAAGTAGCTGTTACTCTATAATGATCTCCGGTACCCGGCGCATTTCTGGTTCAAGCACCTTCGTCAGGGCCAGGGTATTAGATCGGGCGGCTTTTTACAGACCCTATACACTGCTTTTTATTTTATTCTGTGATCACTTTTTTATATGTATTGTGTTTTTTTTTTTTATGAATAAAAATACCCAGAATTACACTATGTGGGAGCATCCCTTTTTTTTTCCACATATACTGGGGAACTGAGGAACCACTTCGTTTTTTTGGAATTCATCTTTGGCTCTGCTTTGGCGGATAAAGAGAGGATGTCCCAGTCCTGCAGAGGCTCTACCCTTGCCTCCAACACTCTACTACTTCGCCCTGGGTGGCACTAAGCTCTATTGATTCTCTGCTTTTGGCAGTAGAATCCAACTTCTCTGGTAAGCGTATTTCATCTATTCGCTTAAGTTGATGATATACAAGCTGACGGTTGGGAAGCAGATAAGATCATTCACACAGATTTTTTTTTTTTTCACTGTGGACTTTTGTTCCCTTGAATTACACATTTGTTTTTATTTCTTGGGACACTACGCATATATGCACTTTGAACTTTACATTTACTACCATTATATGTGTTTTTAGCGCTACAATTTATTTCACACTTATTAGATAAGAGTTTATGCAGTCATATTTTTTGTCTTACATGTGAAATGTTCCACCATACATCTTAGAAAAAATAGATGAAGCACTGCCAGCGGGGGTGTCAGTGGCTGCCCAACAGGAGCACAAGTAAGGCACAATAATATCAGAGGAACGGGGGATTACCCATTCAATTGGCCTGGTGATCGCAAGGAGACATATGTGACGGATTGCCAAACAAGGTCTGTAAATTTTAAGTGAACAGCGCTATCTGAAGCCTTAAATGTGGCTCCTGGTCCATATATAGAGCCGCAACACATTCCAGATCCTTGGACAATATACCTCCCTGTAAGCAAAAAAGGCCTCCTATCTCTGTGTCACCCTGCTCTGCACTGCTCTTCATTCCAGCATCCTGATTTTATCTGTGGCATTCTCCTTGTCTCTCTGCCTAACTGCGAGGTGATTAGTGTGGTCAGTCTCTGGGTATAGACCAAACCTGATCTAAGCCAGCCAAGCTTGCAATCTCATGCTTGTGATAGAGAGTGTAATACCTGACCAAGCTCCCTGTTTGTCTGCCCTGCTCTGCTATATTAGATGACCTTGTAGACTACCTCAGATCAGATATCGACTATTCTCTGTACTCTGCCTGCCTTTTTTACTAAGGATTTTGACCCTGACTATTCTGAACCTTGCCTGTCTGTCAACAGCAAGTACCTGTTTGCTTTGCTCAGTTCACGCATGCCCTGGCATGGTAGCCAGGCACTATAGCCTTGTGTATAAGTCCTAGGGACAACCGAGTACCGGTAGGCCTGCTTGCCTTATAGGGAAGGGGGCTGCTATAGGTGAAAACACAGAAGCCAGCCATAGTGTCTGACCACCTGCGTTTGGGGTAAGCGTGACATGATGTTTCCAGAAATCCAGTGTCCTTGTAACTTCCTTTGTATGGAACTATTATCCCAAATAAGCTATCTTCTGCAAACTATAAAACACCTACTCCTTATGTAATGGAAGGGAGGAGGTGTTAGTAGTCTAATGTCAGGGAGGCAGTGTAGGGTGACAAAACTTCTACTGTACAGTAGTGTGAGTGAGTGTTGTCACCCTAATACAGGAAGTGTGTTACGGGCAGAATCACAAGGTGAATATAAAGGAAACTAAAGCAACCACCACATTTAAGGATTGTGTAAAAGCCTTGAAACCATTTATCTAGACTTCCAACATGTACTGTAGACTGATCCATCCGATATAGTCTCCCGTAACACATTTTACTCAGTCAGGAGGTTACTCCTATGAGTAAGTGCCTGACCAAGTGAAACGTGTTAGGGGTCCGTATATCTGATGGATCAGTCTATGTGCTTGAAGACTAAATAAGCTGTTTTGAGGCCTTTACATGTATAGTTGGCGAGGCCTCCGCTTGAAAGATTGGACTGAAATCACATTGTTTTTACTGTTCTAAATGAAAGGGCTGCAGATCTGTTGGTCATGCGTCATGGTGTGTTTCTAATTATACAAATAAAATTAGTGTAGCTAGACAATCGCAGAACACAGAAATTATAAAATGATCTTTATTGAAGGTCCTTGGTGTTCCTCACCAGGGGCTCTAGAATAAGGCCTGAGTTTTTCTCTTCACTCTCCTCGCTATACAAGTCATGGTCTTTTATATAGTCCAGTACCGGATCAGGCACAAGATACCGGATACTCAACCCTCTCCGTAAGGCTTGCCGGATTTTGGTGGAAGAGATGTCATGGGTGATCCACTCTTCCACCAAATGAATATTATGCCTGTACTTCCAGAGGACGTCCGACTTGTAGATGATGTTCCGTACATCGTATCCCATCCTGGCGGTACAGACCAGACCAAAAGAAGATACAATCTCAACTATGTGTTCAGGCTTCCACAGGTTGGGGGTTTCAAATGATTCCAACATGTCCGCCCCACACAGCAGCTTCACCTGAGGGACAGCTGGAAGACACAACACAACAAAAACTCATAATTTCCTTTTTTTTTTAAAAAGTGATATGGTTATTAATTAGGTGCGCTAGGAACTAATGTGGCCATTTCATATATTGGACAATTATTAAATATAATTTTGAAGGAGGGGTAGGGAGGTAATGTTTATCATAATTAAACTTGTCCTCACTGTGCTGACAGATCTCCATTACCAATTGTAAATTAGATGTGCAGGACTGTCTGCTCTAACCAAGGGTTAAAGATCTCAAGTCTGCAGTGCACTGTCCCTTAAGCCTGGTTGTTAGGAACCATAAACCAGGCAGAGACAGAAAGTACAGTTAAAATCACCTTTAGCCCTGGTTCACAATGATGCGGTATTGAAATCGTGCACGTTCAGTTGAAATCGCACAATTTCATTCCCGCATGTTAGTCCGACAATTTCAGAGACATCTGTACGGTTTCCTGCACAGATGTCTATTAAAATCGCACCTGAAATCGACAAAAGTAGTACAAAAACAACTTTTGGGAATCAGTGTGGCGCCGCAAATTCGGCGTCGCACTGATTTGGACGGTTCCATTGTGGGCAATAGCTGCCGATTTGGCATGCCATTGTCAAATGGCATGCCAAATCGCATCAATGTGAACCAAGGCTCAATGAAATAGCAAAAATAACACAGTTCAGGAACGTATTCAAAAGCAGAAAGCAGGGTTTAGATGCCAAAGCTGGTAATTCGACGAGCCAGGATCAGGACACCAGAAGTCAGCATTGTCCAGGGCAAATAATCAAGAACAGGGATCAGAAGAGAAGTGAGCTAGGCCAAGTCATACACAGGAACACACTGGAAATCATAGACCACGCAAGGGCAAGGAGAAAATGAGCTAAGCTCATTTCCTCCTTGCCCTTGCGTGGTCTATGATTTCATTTTCAGGGGCCCCTGAAGACGCATGTTGATGATGAAACGTTGGGCAACGTCAGAGACGAGTGACGCTGGACGTGGTTGGACGGAGATACGGCGGCCATCTTGATGGTTAGAAGCGCTGGTCGATTCATATTGCCTCCGTATTTCTTATTAAATGTGAGTTTGTTTTACTTATTTATACAATAAATACCCCTTGTTAAGAAGTTTGCGCAATGAGCGTTCCTTTTATACTCCCTACATGCATATGGTTCTCGAGCTACCATACGCCCATTGGAACGCACCTGGCACTTTATCCTGTTGAGAGGAGGGTCTCCTAGGATTTTCCATCTGGTCCAGAAGGAGAGGGATGTTTTGGGATTGCATGAGCAGAGGATCGCTTCTGATTCTGGGAAGATCGTTCTCATCATTTGGTTACATATTATGTGTATAACCCATGCACTGATGGTAAGGGTCAGTTAGTTTGGGTGATGGTTTTTCTATTGCCTTCTGAAGTTCCCTCCATGGTGGATCTCGTCCAATAGAAGCTTCTTTTCTCCTCAGTGGTTATGGCTCTGATTGGCTCCACTTTTACTTATGTTTGGAACATTTTCCTACTATGAACTTTGCATATGATTTTAAGCGCTACACCTTTTTTTTACATTACGCTAATTGTATCCAGGAATTTAGTGTTAGCTGCTTTTGTTTTATTTATCTGTATATTTAGCGCAACAGATTTGTGTTTTTACAGAGATCAGCATAGTCAGAGGCAGCAGACAGGATCAGGAACCAGAAGTCAGCCAGGCAAGTCTTCAACAGGAAGACAGCAGAGAGTCTCTAGGTATGTTCATCAAGGCAAAGGCATTTGATGAAATGAACCAGGCAGTTTGAATAGCCAGAAGCGGCTGGCTTTGGGCTTGACTGACGAGCAGGAGATGATCAACAGGTGAGCTACTGTGCAACGATGAATACTGGCAATTAACCGACAGCTGAGCACACAGAAGGAAGGGCTGAGAGCCCAGCCCTGACACCACGGCATCTCATTTTTGCACCACAGGTAATTGCTGTTTAACAGCCCTCTATGGTTTGCTACTACATTTCCAGCCCTATTCTCAATTCCCGATGCAGTATGACTTAACCCCGGACAGCGGAATGATTGCATTTAACCACTTCTGGACCGTAGGGCATCCATGGACGTCCTTGGGTTGGAGTGATTATACCTGGATGATGCCTGCAGCTACAGGCATCATCCCGTTATCAAAATTTGCAGCCGCCGATTGCCTTCTAAGCAGAAGTGATTAGAGCAGCTGAACAGCACTTTACATGTGTGCGAGAAGTGTCAGAATTGGCCTGGTAGGGAAGTAGTTATTCCTGTAGGCAAGGGCAGATGAAGGTAAATCTAACCTTCAAAACGCGTTTCCTGATAGCTCTAGAGTTTTGACAGTTAGTTAGGCATTGTTCCCAGCAATCCACACCGGCTTCATACAGTGGCTGCAGCGAGGGAATCCATGCGGCTGCAGCAGTCCCGGCAGAAATATATCCACTGCTCTTCTGGTCCTTGATGCTACACACGTTTCACTGAGATATGGTTTTACTGTCTAAACCGCTTGTTCTGCTTTTAACTATTACCATAAATTAAACTGTTACACTATGGTGTGTTTGGCGCCCCCCTCTCTCTCCCTTTAACCAGTAGTATTGTATGGCTGGGCAGGACCAAGTTAAGAGGTAAAAAGTGCCAAGTGTTAAAAACGATTGTAAGAAGGTATCATTTTAGAAAAGTGAATAGGTGTTAAGAATGTAGGATGTAAAGTTGTGTATTTATTTGATAGTTTTAAGGAGATTTGTCCTTTACCATCCCATTCTTTCTTATCTATAGATCTCACATGCAGTTTCCAAGAAGCCTTCCTAATTTGAGCTTCTGCCAGTACTGTTGGTTCCTGTAGCTGGTGGTATAATACAGAGATCAATTTAGGTAAATGTGATGTTTTTAAAGCCTCACTAAAGCCGGCCATAGACAGTTTAGCCTGCCCATACCTGGTTCGAATCTCGGCCGGTTCCTGGTAAACCGTCGAAGATTCATACCACTGTATGGGCAAGCTGAATGAACCCAGCGAACAATAAACCTTGGGTACAACCAGCCTGCCGGGTTTTACATACAGTGGGGACGGAAAGTATTCAGACCCCCTTAAATGTTTCACTCTTTGTTATAGTGCAGCCATTTGCTAAAATCATTTAAGTTCATTTTTTTCCTCATTAATGTACACACGGCACCCCATATTGACAGAAAAACACAGGATTGTTGACATTTTTGCAGATTTATCAAAAAAGAAAAACTGAAATATCACATGGCCCTAAGTATTTAAACCCTTTGCTGTGACACTCATATATATAACTCAGGTGCTGTCCATTTCTTCTGATCATCCTTGAGATGGTTCTATACCTTCATTTGAGTCCAGCTGTGTTTGATTGTACTGATTGGATTTGATTAGGAAAGCCACACACCTGTCTATATAAGACCTTACAGCTCACAGTGCATGTCAGAGCAAATGAGAATCATGAGGTCAAAGGAACTGCCTGAAGAGCTCAGAGACAGAATTGTGGCAAGGCACAGATCTGGCCAAGGTTACAAAAAAAATTTCTGCTGCACTTAAGGTTCCTAAGAGAACAGTGGCCTCCATAATCCTTAAATGGAAGACATTTGGGAGGACCAGAACACTTCCTAGAGCTGGCCGTCCGGCCAAACAGAGCTATCGGGGGAGAAGAGCCTTGGTGAGAGAGGTAAAGAAGAACCCAAAGATCACTGTGGCTTTCTCGATGACACTATTATGCATTAACGGGTTGATGAATCGTTTGTGCTCGGCAAATATAGTAGTGTAAAATGTTTATATGTCGGATAGCACACAGGCTACAACAACACAATAAGCTAATGATTGAGTCCACTACAGTGCTAAAATCCTTACATTGGTGATGTACATGGACACTTGTATTCCCCCGGTCTGGTTCGGGAGCTTTACTGATAATGAATAAAAGATGGACGCCAATAAATGGATATAGCTTTGAGGAGACTGCACCCTTGCCTAGCCACAGCAAGCTCCCAGGGGGGTGGGGGAATGCAGCGCCATCTGCACAAGATATGAATTCCATGAACCAGGCCGGGAGGAGGTAACTTTAAGTTAAAGACTAACCTGAAAGAGGTTACTCTCCCCTATAATTTTGTTCCCCCCCCTTCCCCCCTCCATTTTCTTTCCCCCCCCCCCCCTTTTTTTATTTATTTTTTTTTATTTTTTTTATTTTTATTTATTTTATTTTATTTTATTTTATTTTATTTTACGTTCCTTACCTCTCACCACAGTAAATGACATCTGTAACAATATGTTAAATAATGTCCTTGGTTGTTTACTTTATTTTCTGTAAACTTGAAAAACTGAATAAACACTATTGTTTAAAAAAAAAAAAAAAAGATCACTGTGGCTGAGCTCCAGAGAAGCAGTCAGGAGATGGGAGAAAGTTGTAGAAAGTCAACTATCACTGCAGCCCTCCACCAGTCGGGGCTTTATGGCAAGCCTCTCCTCAGTGCAAGACACATGAAAGCCCGCATGGAGTTTGCTAAAAAACATCTGAAGGACTCCAAGATGGTGAGAAATAAGATTCTCTGGTCTGATGAGACCAAGATAGAACTTTTTGGCCTTAATTCTAAGCGGTATGTGTGGAGAAAACCAGGCACTGCTCATCACCTGTCCAATACAGTCCCAACAGTGACGCATGGTGGTGGCAGCATCATGCTGTGGGTGTGTTTTTCAGCTGCAGGGACAGGACGACTGGTTGCAATCGAGGGAAAGATGAATGCGGCCAAGTACAGGGATATCCTGGACGAAAACCTTCTCTAGAGTGCTCAGGACCTCAGACTAGGCCGAAGGTTTACCTTCCAACAAGACAATGACCCTAAGCACACAGCTAAAATAACGAAGGAGTGGCTTCACAACCATCCAACCTGACAGAACTGGAGAGGATCTGCAAGGAAGAATGACAGAGGACCCCCAAATCCAGGTGTGAAAAACTTGTTGCATCTTTCCCAAAAAGACTCATGGCTGTATTAGATCAAACGGGGGCTTCTACTAAATACTGAGCAAAGGGTCTGAGTACTTAGGACCATGTGATATTTCAGTTTTTCTTTTTTAATAAATTCTGTGTTTTTTTGTCAATATGGGGTGCTGTGTGTACATTAATGAGGAAAAAAATGAACTTAAATAATTTTTAGAAAATGGCTTGCAATATAACAAAGAGTGAAAAATGTAAGGGGGTCTGAATACTTTCCGTCCCCACTGTATGATTACTGTTTGTGGCTGTTATAGCCACTAGCAATAATCACTGTTTTCTCTCAGGGAAACATAATGGCTCCATGGGAGGGATTCCCTCATCAACCCTGACTGTGTAAATGGGGGAATTGCGCGATTTTTTTTTTGTGCAACCCATGGTTGCAGGAAATAAAATCACTCTATCTATGGCTGGCTTAAGGCGTTATCAGGTAGTTCTATGGCAAGAGAGGAAAGCTCTATTTGAGAAGCATGCCTCAACTGGAGAAATCTAGATAGCATGCCCCCCCAATAATCTGACCATAATTAGTGACTCAAAAGCTGGGTACACACATAGGTTGATATACAGGGGCCGACCCATAATAGTCCATGACTGGTTGAAGCAGGGATCCGGGATCACAGTAGGGATATGGCTGCTAAACAATCAGGGGTCAGGGATCCTGGAATAGTTATGGATTTACTTTTATGGAAACGGTGGTTACGAGCACTGGCAGTGGTCTAGGAACTGAGACTAGGCAGGGATTCTGCTGGAATATCAGCTAAGGTAAAATAGTACTCATGGCCGTTAGGTAGTCAGTCAGGCATTGTTTTGATGAGACTTTACACTCAAGTAAAAAAGATGGAGCACCATTTGTAACTGGCAGCCTCACCAGACAGAGCATAGCGTATTTATTGTGGAGGTCTTGGAGTCATTTCTAGGAAACCTGTTGGATCCCTCTGCATTTTATGATAAGCCAACAAATCTTAAGTTACAGCTTCATAGTTTATTTTCAAAGTCGCTACGCCTCGGTAAAAGTGTCTGTAGCTGATATTGATGTTGGCAAGAGGCACTCTATAAGGGAGGCAGCTGATCCTCCACCATGCCAGGTCTCCTTGACCCTTTCCAAGAGGTTTTTTAGATCTTACTGAATAATGAAAACATCCAGTTTAACCTTTTCCAGTTTTGTGGTCAGAGTGTTTTGAGATACCATAGATTCTGAACCAAATGGCGTACTAAAATATTTACCAGTGCCCATGAAATGCAGCCTGACTATTGCCAATTAAATGCAGCCTTACCTGTGCCAATGAAATTCAGCCTGACCTGTGCCCATGAAATGCAGCCTGACTTGTGCCAATGAACAGTGGCGGTGCGTCCATAAGGGCGCACGGGCGCCGCCCCCTCTCTCCTGCCACCCCCTCTAGCTCCAATAGATAGATTCGTGCATTGCACGAATCTATCTATGGCCGCCACTGCCACCCCCTATTCAGGTGCCCGGCCCTCTTTCGGGTGCCGGGCGCCTGAACTACAGCGGCGGGGATGTATTTTTGAAGCACCTGATAAGAGCCATAGGCTCTAATAGGCGTCAAAAAAGGTCTCTTGCGAGCGCCATGCTGGGCGCTCTCGCAGGTCACTCAGCTGTGTTAGAAAAGCGAATGAACATTCGCTTTCCTAACACTAAACCGTCTCTCCGCCTATCAGGGGCTCGGATCTGTTACCTGTCACCTGATTGAAATGACAGGCACTGTGATTGGACGCCTATCAGGCGGCCTGACCTGTCCCATGTAATGCAGTCTGACCTGTCCCAAGTAATGCAACCTGACCTGTCCCAAGTAATGCAGCCTGACCTGTCCCAGGTAATGCAGCCTAACCTGTCCCAAGTAATGCAGCCTGACCTGTCCCAAGTAATGCAGCCTGACCTGTCCCATGTAATGCAGCCTTACCTGTCCCAGGTAATGCAGCCTAACCTGTCCCATGTAATGCAGACTGACCTGTCACATGTAATGCAGCCTCACCTGTCCCATGTAATGCAGCCTGACCTGTCCCAGGTAATGCAGCCTGACCTGTCCCAAGTAATGCAGCCTGACCTGTCCCAAGTAATGCAGCCTGACCGTTCCCATGTAATGCAGCCTTACCTGTCCCAGGTAATGCAGCCTAACCTGTCCCATGTAATGCAGACTGACCTGTCACATGTAATGCAGCCTCACCTGTCCCAAGTAATGCAGCCTGACCTGTCCCAGGTAATGCAGCCTGACCTGTCCCAAGTAATGCAGCCTGACCTGTCCCAAGTAATACAGCCTGACCTGTCCCATGTAATGCAGCCTTACCTGTCCCATGTAATGCAGCCTGACCTGTCCCAGGTAATGCAGCCTGACCTGTCCCAAGTAATGCAGCCTGACCTGTCCCAAGTAATGCAGCCTGACCTGTCCCATGTAATGCAGCCTTACCTGTCCCATGTAATGCAGCCTGACCTGTCCCATGTAATGCAGCCTTACCTGTCCCATGTAATGCAGCCTGACCTGTCCCATGTAATGCAGCCTGACCTGTCCCAAGTAATGCAGCCTGACCTGTCCCAAGTAATGCAGCCTGACCTGTCCCATGTAATGCAGCCTGACCTGTCCCAAGTAATGCAGCCTGACCTGTCCCAAGTAATGCAGCCTGACCTGTCCCAAGTAATGCAGCCTTACCTGTGCCTGGCGACTCGCGAGGACGTCATCACATCTGCCTGTCATTTAGATAGAAGACAGACCATTCGGCCACTCGGGCTGCTCTGTCTTCTGTGAGTGACGGGCTCAGCCGGGAGATCGCCTGGCACTCGCGATAGACAGCCGGCCCGGTATTGTGACATGGCAGCGGTGAAGGGGAGGAGGCCTGGTCAGTATTTGCTCCATAAGACGCGGAGACATGTTCCCCCACTTTTTTTGGGGGGGGGAAGTGCGTCTTATGGAGCAAAAAATACGGTAACTTCTAGGATTTGGTAGTGTCTAGTAGCACAGTGGTATTAGTGTCCAAGGCAAATTAATCTCTCTCAGGTGTTAGTGAAAAACCGCCATCTTTGTCTTGTTGAGTTTTGCACTCACCACTTGGGTACGTGTTGGAAGGGACATACACTATATTGTCAAAAGTATTAGGACACCTGCCATGAACATGAACGCATATGAACTGTAATGGCATCCCAGTCTTAGTCCAGGCCAGTCAAGTTCCTCCACCCCAAACTCTCGCTCATCCGTATCTTTATGGACCTTGTTTGTGCACTGGTATGCAGTCATGTTGGAACAGGAAGGGGCCATGGATGAGCAAGTTTGGGGTGGAGGACCTTGCCTGGCCTGAACAGAGTCCTGACCTCAACCCGATAGAACACCTTTGGGATGAATTAGAGCAGAAACTGCGAGCTAGGCCTCTGGTCCAGCATCAGTGCCTCACCTCACAAATGCACTCCTGGATGAATGGTCAAACATTCCCATAGACACACTCCTAAACCTTGTGGACAGCCTTCCCAGAAGAGTTAAAGCTGTTATAGCTGCAAAGGGTGGGCCAACTCAATATTGAACCCTACGGACTAATGCCCCGTACACACGGTCGGACTTTGTTCGGACATTCCGACAACAAAATCCTAGGATTTTTTCCGACGGATGTTGGCTCAAACTTGTCTTACATACACACGGTCACACAAAGTTGTCGGAAAATCCGATCGTTCTAAACGCGGTGACGTAAAACACGTGCGTCGGGACTATAAACGGGGCAGTGGCCAATAGCTTTCATCTCTTTATTTATTCTGAGCATGCGTGGCACTTTGTCCGTCGAATTTGTGTACACACGATCGGAATTTCCGACAACGGATTTTGTTGTCGGAAAATTTTATATCCTGCTCTCAAACTTTGTGTGTCGGAAAATCAGATGGAAAATGTGTGATGGAGCCCACACACGGTCGGAATTTCCGACAACAAGGTCCTATCACACATTTTCTGTCGGAAAATCGACCATGTGTACGGGGCATTAGACTAGGATGCCATTAAAGTTCATGTGCGTGTAAAGGCAGGTGTCCCAATACTTTTGACAATATAGTGTAGCTGAAAAAGGTACCACCAGGTGTAGGATAGGTGGGTGAAAATGGGGTGCTCTTCTGCATTGAAAGCTGATACAGGTTAGGCTTCAGGGTGCAGCTGCAGTGGAGCTCTCACTACCCGTGTCTAAATTTCTTAAAGTTTAGGAGCATCACAAAATCATTTGGCCATCATATCTTACCTCTGCTTTCCAAGTAGTTATGTTCAGGGACGTCCTGGCAATTGCTGCCCCTTTTATGCTTGTTAGTCTCCCTGTACCCAAACGTATCCATATTCCCTCCATAATTCATATCCACACGCTGCTGCTGCTGGTGGTGTCTGAAAAAGGTATTTAAAAAAAGTTTAAAAAATAAAACTTTTCCATTGCCTTATTCATCAGGACTAGACAATCAACTCCTACAATGGTTGAGAGTTCCAGCAGGTTTGTCAACTGCTGACTTTTAGGGTATGGTCCAATTTCTAGTTCCCCCATACTCTGGAGGGTATTGGTTTGCCTTTATGGGTTACCTTAAAACTGCTACAGTCTCAGTCCAATCCTTTTTCAAACACTCCCAAGGGTCCACCTTTATCCAGTCTGATGTCTGAATCGCCAATTGGGCCATTGACAGCCGATGTGGTCCCTCGACTAGGCCTTTCTTTTTGTATCCATCGCTCACAGGAGATATAATACCTTTTACTACCTTATAGTTTCCTGCATGGGAAAATCAACAAATACATATAGGACAATTAGCCACTTACAGTATCTCACAAAAGTGAGTACACCCCTCACATTTTTGTAAATATTTTATTCTATCTTTTCATGTGACAACACTGAAGAAAATAGGATTTTTAAATACAGCTTACCTGTAAAATCCTTTTCTTGGGAATACATCACGGGACACAGAGGCTTGGTAATTACTTAGTGGGTTAGATAGTACCTTCAGGTAATGGGACACTGGTAACCCTAATTACCAGATGAGTTCCTCCCCTATATATCCCCTCCCATATGGAGAGTACCTCAGTTTTGTAGCAAAGCAATAGGTACCCCAACGTATAACCCCTTAGAGGGCCGGGAGCTCTGTGTCCTGTGATTTATTCCCAAGGAAAGGATTTTATAGGTAAGCTGTATTTAAAAATCCTATTTTCTTGTTCATACATCACAGGACACATAGGTTTGGTAATTACTTAGTGGGATGTCCTAAAGCAATGCCCAAATTGAGGGGAGGGAGACACAGATCAGAAAATACATAGACCGCCAATGGACAAGAGAATCTATACTGTTGCCTGCAGCACACTGCGCCCGAAGGCGGCATCCTCATGCCCTCTTACATCCACCTGATAGAGTCTAGTGAATGTATGGACTGAAGACCAAGTTGCAGCCCTGCAGATCTGAGCCATGGAGGCCTGGTGATGCACTGTCCATGAAGCACTAACCGCTCTAGTTGAGTGTGCCTTAACCTGAAAAGGAGGAATCTTCTTCTTTATACCATAGGCTTGAATAATAACTTGCCAAATCCATCTAGATCAGGGGTCTCAAACTGGCGGCCCTCCAGCTGTTGCGAAACTACAAGTCCCATCATGCCTCTGCCTGTGGGAGTCCTGCTTGTAACTGTCAGCCTTACAATGCCTCATAGGACTTGTAGTTTTGCAACATCTGGAGGGCCGCCAGTTTGAGACCCCTGATCTAGATAGTTAGATAGTCTAGATAGATAGATAATCCAATAGTGGATTTCAACGTTGTCTGTCCCTTTCTGAGGTCTTCTGGCAGAATAAACAGACAATCAGTCTTTCGTATCTAAGCGGTTGCCTGCAGATAGACACTGACTGCTCTTACAACATCTAGAGAGTGTAACAACTCCTCTTCCGCTGATCTGGAAAAAAGGACGGTAGGACCACATCTTGATTCAGATGGAATCCTGAGACCACCTTGGGTAAAAAAGTCGGGTGAGGACGCAGCACCACCCTGTCTTTGTGAATAATCAAATATGGCTCTTTACAAGAAAGAGCTGCTAATTCTGATACCCTTCTAGCTGAGGCAATGGCTACCAAAAAGACCAGTTTCTTTGTCAGAAGAACTAAAGAAGCATGGTGCAATGGTTCAAAGGGTTGTTCTTGCAGAACTGACAAAACCAAATTCAGATCCCACGGGCACACAGGAGGTTTGACTGGCGGATTCAAGTGCAGTCCTCCCTGAACAAAGGCCCGGATCAGGGAATGTGAGGCAAGTAGTCTTTGAAAGAATACTGATAAGGCCGAGATCTGGACCTTGATAGTGCTCAAAGCCAGCCTCATTTCGATGCCTAATTGAAGAAAAGCAAGAATCCTGCTAATGGCATACTTTCTAGGATGCCCCCCCCCCCCCCCCCGGGTTCACACCAGGAAACATATGCCTTCCAGATTCTGTAGTAGATGAGCCTGGAGGCCGGCTTCCTAGCATTAACCAGAGTGAAACGGACTGATTCCGAGAGCCCACGGCTTTTCAGAATGTGGATCTCAGCAGCCAAACCATCAAATTCAGACTTCGTAAAGCAGGATGGAATATTGGACATTGTGAGAGCAGATCTGGACGCACCGGGAGAACCCAAGGTCTTCTGACTGCCATCTTTACGATCTCTGCATACCAAGGTCATCTGGGCTAAGTTGGGGCCACCAGAATGACTGACTTTGCTTCCATTTTGACCCTCTGAAGGAACCGCGGAAGAAGAGGAATTGGAGGAAAGGCATAGATCAGAGAGTACCGATCCCATGGAATCGTTAAGGCATCTGACCCTTGTGCTAGCAGATCCTTTACTCTTGAAACAAACCTGTCCAGTCTTTTTGTTGAACCTGGACGCAAACAGGTCTACATCCGGGGTACCCCAATTTTGACATATGGTCTGAAATATGTCAGGGTGTAGAGACCATTCTCCTGGACACAGCTGCTGGCGGCTTAGAAAATCCGCCTGCCAATTTTCTACCCCTGGAATAAAGATCGCAGACAGGCAAGGAATATGCCTTTCTGCCCAGAAAAAAATGTGATTTACCTCCTTTTGGGCATCCAGGCTCCTGGTGCCTCCTTGGTGATTGATATAAGCCACAGTCGTGGCATTGCCGGACTGTATCTGGACAGGATGACCCTGCAGACCTTGAGGGCTAGATGAATTGCCCGTATTTGCAGAATGTTGATGGGCAAGAGCCTTTCGGCTCTGGACCATCTTCCCTGGGTGGAAGCTTCTTCCAGAACTGCTCCCCAGCCTATCAGGCTGGCATCTGTGGTTACAAGTTTCCAAGTAACTGGGACAAAGGACTCTCCTTTTAGAAGATTCTTGGTCAGTAACCACCAATTGAGGCTTTGGCGCACCCCTGGGGATAGGTACATTGGAAGATCCAAGGCTTGTACCCTCTTGTTCCAGGCAGAGAGGATGCTGCTTTGTAAAGGCCTCGAGTGAAACTGGGCATAAGGGACAGCCTCGAAAGAGGCGACCATTTTCCCCAATAGTCTCATACATAGTCGAATGGAGGGATTTCCCCTTGCTGTGACTACCCGGATCAAATCTTTTATGGCCCTGGCTTTTGATCTGGGTAAGAATGCTCTGCTTTGGACTGTGTCTATGATCATGCCCAAATACTCCAGCCTTTTTAGGGGCTGCAAGGAGGATTTCTGTAGATTGAGGACCCAGCCTAGGTACTCTAGGTACTTTACCGTGCAAAACACATTGTGGCTCAGGCGTGTTACGGACTGTTCTATGAGTAGCAAATCGTCCAGATAAGCTGTCACAGTTATGCCCTGAGCCCTTAGATTTGCCAGGGGTGGGGCCACAATTTGAAAGTGGCGCTGATCCACCGAGGTTTGAGTAGAACCCTGAGCCTTGCTCTTCCGGGGCCACCTCTATAATTATCCCTTGGGATAACAGACGTTCTAAAGCCCGAAGTAAGGGATCTTCTGGATCCCTGGAGACTCTTGACCTTAGGAAACGAGATGGCGGAAGCTCCCGGAACTCTAGCTTGTAGCCCAGAGACACTGTGGAGGCTACCCATTTGTCCTGAATCTCTTCCCGCCAGGCGCCTGCAAACTGCAGCAGCCTTGCCCCCTCTCGGCCGAGGGGGGGCACCCCTTAATAGGGAGGCTTTGGGGTTCTGTTTACCAGATTTTTGACCCTAAGGTTTCTTTTTCATTTGGGCTTGACTTTGGACCTTTCCCCTAGTATTTGATTGGGGAGGCCGTCGCCACTGCCTGGAGGATGAGGCTCCAGGGGCTGGGGACAGAGAACGTCTAAATGAAGGACGTTTACTCTTCCTTTTGACCGGTAACAACGTGGTTTTACGCCCGGTAATCTTCTGGATATATCTGTCCAGATCATCCCCAAACAGGCGTTCTCCAAGAAACGGAAACCCAGTTAAATATTTTTTGCATGAAGCCTCAGCTGCCCAATGTTTAAGCCAAAGGGACCTGCGCATGTGTACCAGCAGGAGAGTGAGGCGAGATGCTTGCTGAGCAGAATCCATAATGGCATCAACCATAAAACACAAGGCTTTAGGAAGGTCTGCATAAACCTCGGCCTCCTCAGTGGAAAGGAGGCTAAGCACCTGCTTCATTTGTTCCTTGAGGAACTGGCACATGCCAATTGCTGCGACCACAGCGCCCGCCACAGAGAAAGAGGCTTTAAAAAAAGTTTCCAGCTTTTTGTCAGTTGGATCCTTAAACCCTTGACCCTTTAACCCTCTTGGGCATGGAGTTCACCAGAGCTTCACAGGTTGCCACTAGAGTCCTCTTCCACGACGACATCATGGAGCAGGTGGATGTTAGAGACCTTGCGCTTCTCCACCTTCCATTTGAGGATGCCCCACAGATGCTCAATAGAGTTTAGGCCTGGAGACATGCTTGACCAGTCCATCACCTTTACCCTCAGATTCTTTAGTAAGTCAGTGGTCGTCTTGGAGGTGTGTTTGGGGTCGTTACGTTGGAATACTGCCCTGCGGCCCAGTTCTCCATAGGGAGGGGATCATGCTCTGCTTTAGTATGTCACAGTACATGTTGGCATTCATCTTTCCCTCAATGAACTGTAGCTCCCCAATCCCGGCAGCACTCATGCAGCCCCAGACCATGACGCTTCCACCACCATGCTTGAATGTAGGCAAGACGCACTTGTCTTTGTACTCCTCGCCTGGTTGCAGACACACACGCTTGACACCATCTGAACCAAATAAGTTTATTTTGGTCTCATCAGACCACAGGACATGGTTCCAGTAATCCATGTCCTTAGTCTGCTTGTCTTCAGCAAACTGTTTGGGGACTTTCTTGTGCATCATCTTTAGAAGAGGTTTCCTTCTGGGACAACAGCCATGCAAACCAATTTTGCATGGCTGTATGGTCTGAGCACTGACAGGCTGACCCCCCACCCCTTCAACCTCTGCAGCAATGCTGGCAGCACTCATACGTCTATTTCCCAAAGACAACCTCTGGATATGAAGCTGAGCACGTGCACTCAACTTCTTTGGTTGACCATGGCGAGGCCTGTTTTGAATGGAACCTGTCCTGTGAAACCACTGGTCTTGGCCACCGTGCTGCAGCTCAGTTTCAGGATCTTGGCAATCTTCCTATAGCCTAGGCCATCTTTATGTAGAGCAACAATTCTTTTTTTCAGATCCTCAGAGAGTTCTTTGCCATGAGGTGCCATGTTGAACTTCCAGTGACCAGTATGAGAGAGAGAAAGCGATAACACCAAATTTACCACACCTGCTCCCCATTTACACCTGAGACCTTGTAACACTAATGAGTCACATGACACCGGGGAGGGAAAATGTCTAATTGGGCCCAATTTGGACATTTTCACTTAGGGGTGTACTCACTTTTGTTGCCAGCGGTTTAGAAATTAATGGCTGTATGTTGAGTTATTTTGAGGGGACAGCAAATTTACACTGTTATACAAGCTGTACACTCACTACTTTACATTGTAGCAAAGTGTAATTTTTTCAGTGTTGTCACATGAGAAGATATAATAAAACATTTACAAAAATATGAGAGGTGTACTCAATTTTGTGAGATACTGTACATACTGCCAAATATACATTATATTGTCATCGGGACACCTGCTTTTACACGCACATGAACTTTAATGACATCCCAGTCTTAGTCCGTAGGGTTCAATATTGAGTTGGCCCACCCTTTGCAGCTATAGCAGATTCAACTCTTCTGGGAAGGCTGTCCACAAGGTTTAGGAGTGTGTCTATGGGAATGTATGACCATTCTTCCAGAAGCGCATTTGTGAGGCCAGGCACTGATGGTGGATGAGAAGGCCTGCCTCCCAGTCTCCACTCTAATTTATCCCAAAGGTGTTCTATCGGGTTGAGGTCAAGACTCTGTGCGGGCCAGTCAAGTTCCTCCACCCCAAAGTCGCCCATCTATGTCTTTATGGACCTTGCTTTGTGCACTGGTCCAAATAATTTGGTGGAGGGGGGATTATGGTGTTGGGTTGTTTTTCAGGGGTTTAGAACATGGTTTGCACAGATCTGAACAGAATCTTAAGCCCTATTCTCCAGTTCCAATTTAGAATTGTAGCTAGGTTGTAGTCAGCTTGAGCTTTGTATTGTTATAGTTCTGCTTTCTTTGGGTTTTTCCTAAGCTCAGGGTATTGTTTGTGTATGCCTGTTGCAGAAGAGTGCTCCACATCAGATATTGTAATAAGAAACATGCCATATCATAAATACAACTTTTTCAGAACTTTCTTGCCGCATGGCAGGACTGCTTAGTAATCGGTAGGTTTCTGGTTACCTGTAGAGTGAAGATGGTCCCGCGCCACTTCAAGCATCCTCAAGTGCATTGTAGTGATTGGGTTATATGAACCAGCAGCCAGTAGAACAACTTCTCTTTGTTCATCTGATTTCTCCATGGTATGTGATGGCTCCCGGGGATTCTAGCGGATTGTGTCTGGATTTATTTAAACAACCTTAAAGCAAAAGTATAAACTTGATCGAGAGATTGAATATACCAAAATTACTGCATGTGAAAGTATGTCTACATCCCTAAAAGGATATTACCCAGCCAACACTGAAAAGTGATTCACACCTCTAACCGCTGATATATACCAAATGTAGTGCGTCCAAAATCAGGGCGCAACACGTCAGCTGGGGTCATGCCAGTGATGTCATCACTTATGGGAGGAGCCTAACACCGAGTGCTTTGCAGAGTGGCCCAGATTTTATGCAGCGCTGTCATATTACATTACTGGATGTTGTTTTTACCGCGGTTACATTTATGCTTAATGTGAGTGTTTCTATTCTTTTTGGCCAATGAATAAATCATAGCAGAGAACTCTACGGCTTGTTTGTTTTCTCTTTGAGCTTTTTGGTGGCTAAGAAAGCTGAGCTGACAAGCGAGTCCACAGAGGAGACTGCAGAAAGTCCTGTGTTCCTGAGGTGTGGGAGAGCCCGGGGTGCTGGGAGAACCCCATCCAGAGTGGTTGTCCGTGCACTGAATTGCTGCAAGCATAGGCTAAGTGAGCCTGAGGAGCCCTGGCTCTAATCAGGTGCTTAAAAAAAAAACCTCACCTCTGTAATTCAAACGCCCGGCGTCCTGAATAGGGGGTGGCGGCGGCGATGGAAAGGGGAGACGGCACCCGTGTGCCCTTAATGGATTGGGCCGCCCCTGACTATCACGTTTGTTTTGTCACTTTACATTGTTCATGGTTTACTGGTGTTGGAGTGATATTTATGCTAATAAACCTCACTTAAAGTGGAGTTCCACCCACTTTTACAACTCTTTAACATCCCTCACTAAACTGTGCATTGTAAACAAATTGGATATTTTTTATTTTTTTTTCTCAGCGCCTACTGTATATCTGCTGTATTCATTTTTCACTTCCTCCTCCCTGGCAGCGGCCCATCGCATCATTTCCTGTTTGCAATGCCTTCTGGGAAGAGGCGGCAACTTCCTCTGAAACTACCGTTGCTATGGAAACCTGACCTGAAACCCTTTACACTGCTTGTGCTGCACTGAGCATGTGCGAGATCTGCAAGGATGGGATCCAGGAAGAAATACAGTCTAGCTTCAGATGCCCACACTTAAGATGGCCACGGCCTGCTGTAAGTTTATAAAATAACAAACTACTGCTATAAACTAACAAAACAGACCTTAGTTTACAGACTAACTTTACTAGAATACATTAAGCTTGTCTATTATAGGGGTATTTTTATTCAAAAAGTATAATTTCGGCCGGAACACCACTTTAACTTCATTCAGTCTGGTTCCTGATTTCTTAAGGTACAGCCCACTGATCTGGTCATCCTTGCTGGTTACCTGCCTTTGGTATCCCTTCCAGAAAGCCCACCTTGCATAAGGCGTTCTTTAATAATTTGGGGATTGACAGTTCAGCTATTGTTGCTGTTAAATGAATCCAGTTTTTACAGTTTAATTAGCTTAGTGTGCTTTTGTTTTACACAGGTTATTTGAGGAAACAAAGGTTATTTCATTTTATAGTGCTGTTTAGTTCCTTGGTATGCTTCATCAGCTTAACCCTGT
Organism: Lithobates clamitans; assembly: GCA_037952925.1. Taxonomy (NCBI): domain Eukaryota; kingdom Metazoa; phylum Chordata; class Amphibia; order Anura; family Ranidae; genus Lithobates; species Lithobates clamitans. The sequence continues at coordinate 75,884 of JBBGZY010003056.1, forward strand.
TATTGCTGTAACTGTTTTTTTTTCTTTTCTTTCCTTTCAGGGCTCTTTCCTGCTCTATTAATCCTTTCATGACTAAGCCCATTTCTGACATTTGGTGTTTACAAGTTAAAATCTGTATTTTTTGATAGAAAATTACTTAGAGCCCCCAAACATTATATATATATATATATATATATATATATATATATATATATATATATATATATATATTTTAGCAGAGAATCTAGAGAATAAAATGGCGATTGTTGTAATATTTTATGTCACACGGTATTTGTGCAGCGGAGTTTTAAACGCAACTTTTTGGGAAAGGGACACTTTTATGAATTAACAAAAAAAAAAAGAAACAGTAAAGTTAGCCCAATTTTTTTTGTATAATGTGAAAGATGATGTTATGCCGAGTAGGTAGATAGATAGATAGATAGATAGATAGATAGATAGATAGATAGATAGATAGATAGATAGATAGATAGATATAAATAGATACAAAACATGTCATGCTTTATAATTGCACGCACGCGTGGACTGGCGACAAACTACGGTACCTAAAAATCTCCATAGGCGACATTTTTTTTTTACGGTTACCAGGTTAGAGATACAGAGGAGGTCTAGTGCTAGAATTATTGCTCTCTCTCTGACGATCGCGGCAATTCCTCACACGTGTGATTTGAACACCGTTTACATATGCGGGCGCGATTTATTTTCTTTATTTTTATATTAATAAATTGTGTTTAAAAAAAAAAATTTGATCACTTTTATGTAAACATCCCTTGTGACAGTAATAGGTGGTGACAGGTACTCTTCATGGAGGGATCGCAGGTCTAAAAGACCTCCAATCCCTCCTTTGCACTTCAAAGTATTCAGATTGCCGTTTTCGCATGCGACTAATTTCTCCATAAAGGATAACCAAAAAGTCTTGTGAGCAACTAGTGTTTTTTGGAATCATCTAATATCTCAGCCAGCAACTGGTAGCACACTCCCCATATAAATGTGATAAAGTGTTGAATAAAATAAATAAACAGTTGCGCTAATTGTTGCAATCCATATTCAAAATCAAAAATATATAAACAGTGCCATCAATATTATTTCATTTCTTTTCATTTCTTCCTTAACCACTTAACGACCGGAAGGATTTGCCCCTTTAACTTTGATTTGGCTTTAACTGACAATTGCACGGGCGTGCGACACTGTACTCATACAAAATTGACATCCTTTTTTCCCCACAAATAGAGCTTTTTGGTGGTATTTGATAAACTTTGCGATTTTTATTTTTTGCGCTATAAACAAAGAACAATTTTGAAAAAAAAAAAAATAAATAAAGATATTTTTTTCTTTTTTGCTACAATACATATCCAAAAAAAAATATATAACAATATATAATATATATAACAAAAAACAAATGTATTCATCAGTTTAGGCTGATACATATTCTTATATATTCTTTATATTATATATATATATATTTATAGTTATATTTATTATTTATATATATTTATATTTATATATTTTTATATATTTATATATATATATTTATATGTATATATTATATATTCATATTCTTATATTATACATATTCATATATATTCTGTTACATATTTTTGGTAAAAAAAAAAAAAAATCACAATAGGCGTATATTGATTGGTTTGCACAAAAGTTATCGCGTCTACAAACTATGGGACAGATTTAGGGACTTTAATTTATTTTTTTATCACTTCTACTGGTTATGGCGGCAATCTCCGATTTTTAGCGACATTGCAGCGGACAAATCTGACCCCAAATTACACTTTTTGGGGACCAATGACATTATTAGATTGCTGTAAAAATGCACTGATCAATGTAAAAATGACACTGGCAGGGAAGTGGTAAACACTAGGTAGCGATCAAGGGGTTAAGTGTGTTCCCTCAGCGTGTTCTAACTGTAGGGGGGATGGGCTACCAGGGAAATGACAGAGATCACTGTTCCCGAACACTGGGAACAGAAGATCTCTGACATGTCCCCCCGTCAGAATGGGGATCCGCCTTGATTACAAAGGCAGATCCCCATTCTGCCTCTGTATTAGGCGATCACGGGCTGCTGGCAGACATTGAGTCCCCTTGATCCACGGGCACGCTCCCTGCAGCCTGCGCGAGCCGTCGTGCAATGACGGCGGTTTGCGCAGAAGAGCCAACCTGCCGCAGTACAACTGCGGCGGGCGGTCGTAAAGATGTTAAAGTGTGCAGTGAACTAATGAATCCCCTTGTGAAAGAACAAAACATGAAAAGTCCAATATATCTTATCATTCATAAAATAAAACTTTCTCCCCAGTGTTCCCCCCTTGGGTTTTGTGCTCACCTTAATTGATGTGACCTCACAACTAAGTTTGGTCAGAAAAAGCGATTTAGTCTCCCAGGACTAATGAAATGTCTTTTTCTCCTTCAAGTTTCTCTGTATGTGTCTCCAAATGGCCGTGATTAAGCGATGCGTGCAAAAGTTAAGAGGCTCCACATAGTGCATAAACTGTTTACAACTTTGAACTTTATATGATATAAAATAATATATATTGGACTTTGATCCAAAGCTACATATAAAAAAAAATCCCACATTGAAATAGATGTTTAAAGAGGAAGTAAAGCCTCGTAAAAAAAAAAAATAAAATAAAAAAAAACACACCCTGCAAGGCAAAGGCATAATGAGCTAGTATGCATAGCATACTAGCTCATTATGAATTACTTACCTGAGATCGAGACCCCCCGAATCGGCCCTCGTTCGCCACCCCCGATGCCGCCATCTATCCTGGAGTGACTTCCAGGTAAAGCGGCACCAGCGCTGTGACTGGCCGGAGCCGCGATGACGTCACTCCCGCGCATGCGCGCTGGTGCCGGCACTAACGGCATGATCGCCGTTAGAAACGGCATGCTCATTGCGCTGGCGCCCGATGAGCTACGGCGCATGCGCCGTAGACATCGGTGCCTTTATTCCTGCAAATATCTCCTAAACGTTTTAGGTTTGGAAGATATTTCTTGCCCCTACAGGTAAGCCTTAATCTAGGCTTACCTGTAGGTTAAAGTGGTTGTAAGGGGTTTACACTTTAAAGATTGTGTACTGGCAAGCACATTTCTGTGATTATACGGTTAATTTCCTCTAGATGTGTGCTTACTTGTTCATTTATTTCCCCCATCATGCATTATTTTTTTTTAAAAGAAGGAATGTTTATTATGATAAAACATCAGTTTACATGTGAATAACCGTAGACATTACAAGAGAGTGATGTATTTCATCTAACATATATTGGCTTAAGTATCTTATGGATATTAGACAGATTCAACTAGTGAGGAACATAGGGATAGAAACATCCAACTCATCTGGCAACATCATCATATTTAATGCATTAAATTGCATGAGGGGGAGTTCTAGTGTTGGTTCAGGTCAGCGAAGATAAAGGGGTGGGGGGTGGGGGTTGAAAAAAGGGAGAAAAAATATAAAAGGTTGGGGGGGGGGAGTGCAGGGGTCACGATACAGACTACACCGTAAGGTATCTGGCCTCTACCCATGCCGACATATTTTCTGAAACTTTTTTGGGCAGTTGCTTGGTTGCAGTGGAAGAGTAGCATTCACCATTGTTCTCCATGTAGAAATCCTGGGTGGTTCAGGTGCCTTCCAGTTAATAAGTTTAGTTTTCCTGGCATAGTAAGCAGTATAAAAAATAAACAGTTTAGTGTGTGTGTAATTAGTAGGTATATTAACAGTTATGCCGCGTACACAGGAGCGGAATTTCTGCCGGAAAAATCTTGGATGGTTTTTCGGACGGAATTCCGCTCAAGTTTGTCTTGCATACACGCGGTCACACCAAATTCCGACAGTCCAGAACGAGGTGACATACACCACGTACGACGGGACTAGAAAACGTAAGTTCAATACTCAGCGCGCCACCCTTTGGGCTCCTTCTGCTAATCTTGTGTTTATCTCATGTTAGTAGAAGTTTGGTGAGAGACGATTCGCGCTTTTCAGACTCGTGCTTTTCCAATCGCTACTGCTCTTCAGTTTGTGCTTGTGGGTTTGTACCTGGTTTTCAGTGCGTGTAGTCAGTTCGTATCTGTTTTTCAGTGCGTTCTTGTCTGTTCGTTTCTGATTTTCAGCTCGCTCTTCACAGGCCTTTTTGTTCTTCAGTGCGTTCTGTTAGTTCGTTCTGACCAGACGACCGTTTTGAAGCCATGTCGCGGTTACGTACTCGTCGTAGAGTTCGTGCTATGCGAGGGGCTTGGTGTTGGGGTTCTTGCTTTGCCCCAAGCCTAGTCCATGAACAGGGTGGGATGGAGTTCATGGACCAAGAATTGATTGCTCCAGCATGACCAATTCTCTCATATGCCTTTGCTGTGGATGATCCAGGAGAATAATCCTGATGATTTCAGGAATTTTCTTCGGATGAGGGACCGCTTTTTCACTGTCTGTTGGCTTTGCTGTCCCCTTATATTTTGAAGCAGGACACCTGCATGCGGCAAGCCATCACTACAGAGCAGAGGCTAGTCACCACGTTGCGGTACTTGGCAATGGGGAGAAGTCTACCGGACCTCAAGTTCTCTACAGGCATCTCCCCCCAGGCTCTGGGGATCATTATTCCAGAGACCTGTTCTGCCATCATACGGGTCCTGCAGAAGGACTATATTAGGGTAAGTGTTTTCCTTTAACATCACATTCTATGTATTTCATGTTTGCTAATGTTTTGTATTTCTTTCATCATTCCCTAATTACCATGATTGTAATATGCTGTGAATGTCCTCTTTGTCCTCATGCATGCTGTAAGCTTTTAATGCTCCTTTTATGTCCTTCATGCATATTTGCCTTCACTAACCTCCACAGCATGCCATCCTGGGACCATACACACCTAGCCTAGTCACTTAACAATGTATTTTGTCAGCTCCATTGTAGTGCTTTACCCTAAACACCCCCTAAAATGTGTCCAAATGTTATTGTTGTCCTTAAATTCAGGCAGAGTGCCACAGGCTTTTTTTTGGGGTCCAAAACTCATTTATAACCCCCCCCCCCCAAAATGTTTACAATGGCCCATCAGAGGGGGTGAGGAATCTAATAAGTGATGTTTCATATTCCCATCGCACACGTTCCTGGTATAAGCTCTTAAAGGTCGGGTGCTGCAGCAACAACCAGCTGGATACTGGTTCAAGTCACAATGTAGATATTTGCCAGCACACCAAGGATCAGCACACGGTGGCGTCCAAACAGTTTAATTTATTGCGTGATCACAATACAAAAGGTGCGCAAGCAATGTTTCATATTCCCATCGCACACGTTCCTGGTATAAGCTCTTAAAGGTCGGGTGCTGCAGCAACAACCAGCTGGATACTGGTTCAAGTCACAATGTAGATATTTGCCAGCAAACCAAGGATCAGCACACGGTGGCGTCCAAACAGTTTAATTTATTGCGTGATCACAATACAAAAGGTGCCAAGCAATGTTTCATATTCCCATCGCACACGTTCCTGGTATAAGCTCTTAAAGGTCGGGTGCTGCAGCAACAACCAGCTGGATACTGGTTCAAGTCACAATGTAGATATTTGCCAGCACACCAAGGATCAGCACACGGTGGCGTCCAAACAGTTTAATTTATTGCGTGATCACAATACAAAAGGTAGCACCTTTTGTATTGTGATCACGCAATAAATTAAACTGTTTGGACGCCACCGTGTGCTGATCCTTGGTGTGCTGGCAAATATCTACATTGAATCTAATAAGTGGACCTTATATTTTTGTCTTTAAATACTCCTTAAAATAAATGTTATACTGATGTTGGCCAAGAATGTTTGTGTCTAATCTGCTTGCAATGTTATGTGCAAAAGTACTAATATTTTTTTTCTTTTTTGACTCCACAGTTTCCTTCAACGCCACAGGAATGGCAGACTGTGGCTTCCCAATTTGCTCATCGTTGGAACTTTCCCAACTGTGGAGGGGCAATCGATGGGAAGCACGTCCACATCGTCCCACCACCCCACTCGGGGTCATACTATTTTAACTATAAAGGGTTTCATAGTATTGTGTTGATGGCGGTGGTGTCGGCGACATACCAGTTTCCCTCCTGATCCCATGCCTAATGTCAACATGTGCTATCTCGCATCATGGGGGATCAATGGACGTGTTTTGGGGGTGCAACCACTTCCTCTCACCTACTTGAGTTACGAGGAAGGGGTTGCACCCACAAACGCGTACATTGATATCCCCTGATGGCAGATAGCACATGTTGACACACTGTGTGCATCTTCAAAATTTGGCTTTTAAAATGTGTCAAAAATGGATAAAAATTGGTCAAAAAAACAAAAATGTGGTGTCATTTTGTGGTTCTTTAGATTCTTCCTTGTACATCAATCTAGAAAGATTTGCAAACTTGATTCAGTGTAATGTAAGGAGAGGACACTCAGCAGCTGTTTACACATCTGGACTCAGGAGCACTAGTGTGAGACACAAGAACAAACTTTTTAGGGTGTCCCACACAGGTACTCCAGTGGATACTTGGGGTGTTGTCTCTCTCCTCTCTGTCAGCCGCCCCCCTCTCCTCTCTGTCAGCCACCCCCCCTCCTCTCTGTCAGCCGCCCCCACTCCAGCCGCCCCCCCTCCTCTCTGTCAGCCCCCCCTCCAGCCGCCCCCCCTCTCCTCTCTGTCAGCCGCCCCCCCTCTCCTCTCTGTCAGCCGCCCCCCCCTCCAGCCCCCCCTCTCCTCTCTGTCAGCCGCCCCCCCTTCTCTCTGTGTGCCACCCCCCCTCTAGCCGCCCCCCTCCTCTCTCTTTCAGCCGCCCCCCTCCAGCCGCCCCCCTCCTATCTGTCAGTCGCACCCTCTCCTCTCTGTCAGCCACCCCCTTCTCCTCTCTATCAGCCACCCCCCTCCAGCCGCCCACCCTCTCCTCTCTGTCAGCCGGCCCCCTCTCCTCTCTGTGTGCTGCCCCCCCTCCAGCCGCCCCCCTCCTCTCTGTCTAGACGGAGCTCCTGTGTCGCTGCCCACTCTCCGCTCTGCCCCACCTACCCCCCACCCCGCTTCGCTCCCACCACCCCCTGCCCCACTCCACCCCGTTCCATTGTAACCACGCGGCCAGCGGAGACCTACTAGGAAACCTGTTGTAAGGGAGGGCTCCGCTGGGGAAACCTGATGTAAGGGGGGCTCCGCTGGGGAAACCTGATGTAAGGGGGGGCACCGCTGGGGAAACCTGATGCAGGGGGGGCACTGCTGGGGGAACCTGATGCAAGGACGGACTCTGCTGGGGGCACCTGATTCAAGGACGGACTCTGCTGGGGGCACCTGATGCAAGGATGGACTCTGCTGGGGGCACCTGATGCAAGGACGGAAGGCTGGTGGCAGGCAACGTGGCAGGTGACACGCTCAGGGATCCCACTGATTCAGCATTATGGTGAGTTGAATGATTTCATTTTAAATTACAATGTAATAATAGAAATAATGCACTTCAATCATCCTGACACCATAACAACCATGGTGGCGGGATGATTGAAGTGCTAACACCAGGTGTTTGGAGTATCTTTATCTGCTGATTGTTAAACTTTCTAGAATACACATATTTCTACTGTTGTGTAGAATCTGGGGCTGCTGTCCCTCCATCCCTCCCTCCCTCTCCCTCCCTCTCCCTCCATCCCTCTCCCTCCATCCCTTGTTCATCTCAGACGCTAACCACACCCCCTTCGAGCCATGCCCATTTAAGACACGCCCACTATTTTACGTAAACCATGCCCATTTTTCGGCGCCACACCTACAAACGTATGCCCCGCCTACCTAATTATAATAAGACTCTGCCTACAGCCAAAAAAGTGTCCCTAAAATTTTTTTTACAATGTTGGCAACTATGCTATACTGATCCTGCTCCCTCAATTTCAGGTCTGACCAGCGTTTCCTCAATTGCTCCTTGGATCGTCGTACCCCAAAATTCCTGTGCAGACTCTTCACAACTTTAGTCATGATCTTGGCCTTTCTCACATTTGGGTTTAGGTATGGTCAATACTTCCCGTCATAGACGGCCCTCTTCAAGATGTCCACCATCTCCACCATCTCTATAAAGGCCATATTTCAGGCCTTAAATCTTCTGTGGGATCAGGACGTTTCTGGCTCCTCCCTTTCCTCCTCGTTACTGCTATTACGCACCTGCTGTGTCTCCACCATGTTCCTCGACTACTACTGCAACGAAAGAGAAGGGGCTGGGAATATTCGAGAAAGAACGTCAGGGGCGGGTGACGCGGGCAGAGTTTCACGCATGCGCAGTGTATATAACGCTAACACGCGTGTGTCGTACGTACGATCTGTGAGTGGAGGAAGCGACGAACGTTAAAACGAAGGTAACATTTTAAGCCAATGAGAGCTCTGGTGACACCGATGTGGAAAATGGAAAGAAAACACCTGGGCTGACACACTACCACCACCAATGTAGAGATTGGCTGCTCACCTCAGACTTTCTCTTTGATCCCTTATAGGGAATGGACTTTTTAATGGTTTTTGCACTGCACTGATTATATGATTATATATTTGTATCTCTTGAGGAGCTGTGGAATCTTCTCCTAGTGTTCAGCTTGCAACAGTGTTTTTAGCTTTGTTATTTTGTATGCGCTAATTGTTTTCTATTTGAATAAATCAATAAGTCCACCAAAAAAGTCCAACATGAATGGAAAAGGTGTTTTTAATAAGGTCTCCCTCCGACCGTTCTGTGTCCATGTGATTCCAACAATGCTCAAAGATAAAGCAAAAATAGTGTAGTAATGTAATTAAAAGCTTTAATAATGAAGTAAATATTGCACTCACAGAATGGCAAAATTTAAATTGCTGAGCGAACATACAAACATCGCAAATGGCATTCCTACGGGCTACACTCCAGGCACAAATCCAACCAGCCAATCGGATCCAAGATGACGTCACCGTTGTAGGCCCTACCCTACGCGTTTCGTCATAGATGACGTCGTCTGAGGATGGGTCAAAAGCACACACTGTTTGGTTTAGGGAGCACGACACTTCATCTGTTTTTGCCCAGCATCACAGTTCCTACACATAAGTATCGTTTATCACCAAGTATTAAGGGAAACACCTTATCTATTCATGTTGGACTTTATTGCGGGACCATTCACATAGCGCAGCACGGCCAGGGAATGCACAGTGGGAAGCCAGCTATGTGTCAGGGCTGGGCTCAGCCCTTACTTCTCTGAGCTGGCTGCTCAGCTGTCAGCTAATTGCCAGCTCCTATCTCTCCACAGTTACTCAGCTGTTGATTATATCCTGCTAGTCAGTCCTGCCTACTTAAGCCGTCCAGCCCAGAGGATCTCTGCCTTCGCCTTGGTCAACATCACAGAGACTATTTCCTGCGTTCCTGTTAAAAGACTTGCTTGGCTGACATCCCTTCTGGCTCCAGATCCTGCTTGCTGTTTTACTATGCTCATCTCCGGCTCCCTGATGTTTGGCTTGTCTGACTATCCGTTCCGGTTCCTGATCTCTGGCTATGTTTTGACTACGTTTGTTCTATTTATTTTTATTATTAAACAAGTGTGATTTAACTGTACTTCTGTCTCTGTCTGATTTCATGGTTTCTGACACTATGAGGCTGCAAGGAGTCACAGCCGACTTTTCATAGTTAACATGGAAGCGCCAGGGACATGAAGACCGGTTAAGAGGACAGCAGTGGAACCCTTGACAGGTAAGTGTCCTTTTATTAAAAGTCAGCAGCTACAGTATTTGTTTGGCTATACCCAGCCTTACACTAATGCCGCGTACACACGGTCGGAATTTCCAACAACAAATGTTCGATGTGAGCCTGTTGTCGTTCCAACCGTGTGTAGGCTCCATCGGACATTTGCTGTCGGAATTTCAGACAACAAATGTTTGACAGCTGGTTCTCAAATTTTCCCCACAACAAAACTTGTTGTCGGAAATTCCGAGCATGTGTACACAATTCTGACGCACAAAGTTCCACGCATGCTAGGAATCAAGCAGAAGAGCCGCACTGGATATTGAACTTCATTTTCCTCGGCTCGTCGTACGTGTTGTACGTCACCGCGGTCTTGACATTCAGAATTTCCGACAACATTTGTACGACCGTGTGTATGCAAGACAAGTTTGAGCCAACATCCGTCGGAAATAAATCCACGGCTTTGTTGTCGGAATGTCCGATCGTGTGTACGCGGCATTACCTGCTATTCGTCACACTTGGTTGACTTTTAATGTATCATTTGTAGCCACAATGCCAGGTTTCTGAACAATTCCAGTTAGTTTCTAACATTTAACATATGTCAAAAATGCATTTCAAATTATGAAATGAAATAACAAATCCCTACGAGGACTCAAATTGTTTGTGAAATGGAGTTTTCTCCATGGAATGGCTCCTTAGATGGTCCCTGGGCTGTTTGTGTGGATATATTTACCTCAGTAATGCTGGTGGGACTCATTAGACAAGCAGACTTGGTGATAAATTGGATTTCTATTTTTACATCGTCCATCCATCTCTATGCACAACTAGTCTTGTTATTTGTATATATAATCCACACCAATAATTTGTGATGAGATTCTTGGGTGGATTTTCCATCTGGTAGAGAGAATACCCAGTGTTTGAAAACCCTTCAATCATTCACTGCTAAAAAACAAAAGAAAAGAGGATTGAATGGAGCACTAGCAAGGGCAATTGGAGAGGTAAATAAAGAGTATTGATAATACTGGTAAAAATACTGGTAAAGATAGTAGTTGAGGTCTAGTTTTGATTTTTTGGGGGGGATTTTATCCCATCTTCCTCTCTGGGAGTTCGGGGCGGCAGCCGGCTCAAAATAGCAGAAGCTCTCTACAGTAACAGATGAAAAAAGGAAAAAAGAGCAGCGCCACTCTAAGCACAATAAATACATTTAAAAGTAGGGTTTAGTATGCTTAAAATGCACTCACATTTTGGCTGTATTAGGCAGGCATATAGGTTAAAAGTTTTTTTTCTCCTCAGCTGTACTGGGCGTTCTTTTGGTCGCTTGGCTGGGCAGCAGCGATTGCACAGTCCCCGGCCGTTGCAGTGGCGTCCGTAGCTCTGAGGCTGGAGAGATCGCAGGCAGGCACATCAGCTGGGCACGTCAAGAGGACACATCAGGTGCTGGAGAGAAGGGGGCGTGGCTTTACCGCTCGCGTTCGGACGCATTCGCACTCCTTCGTCAGGCAGGGAGTTCAGCCGTCCTCGGCTATGTTCTTATAGAGAGAGGGGAAAAATAAAAATATAAACATAGAAATGAAGAAAAAAAAGGGAAAAAGAATAAAAACAATAAAAATAATGATAATAAAAATAATGAAAATAAAAATGAAAATAGGAATAAAAATGGAAATAGAAATGGAAATAAAATAAAATAAAAATAAAAATAAAATTAGGCAAAGAAAGGGGGGAGAAGAAAAAGATAATAATAATAATTATACAAGTAAAGTCAGTTGTGATGGAAGGGAATAGAAAGACTTGGGAATGGGATAGAATAAAAATTGAATAAAAAGAGGGGGGGGGGATCTGTATGTGTATACAAGGACAATTTGATCAATTTTGACCATACAATATTATAGGCTATATATCTATGTATCTTATACGGTTTTTTGAATGTTCACTAATTTATTGGATTTTAAGTATACCTTATTTTAATTTTAATTTTTATTATTATTATTTTTATTCCTCTTTTTTTTTTCTTTTTCCTTAATTTCTATGTTTATATTTTTATTTTCAGCTCCATATCCAATTTTATTTTTATACTTATATTTATTCCATCATTATCATTGTTACCTATGTCTGTTTCTATTTGTTCTTGCTTTTTGTATGGCCATTCTATCAATAACCCATAGCCCCCTGTCCACCATATGTCCATAGCAATCACTGCTCAACACGAGCATCCATTTGCGCCTGTAAAATACAGCATTGGTCTGCTGAACTCTGTAGTCCGTGGCACCGCCCCCTCTCCTCCCCTTCCCCTCCCCTCTCTCTATAAGAACATAGCCGAGGACAGCTGAATTCCCTGCCTGACGAAGGACTACGCATGCTCCGAACGCGAGAGCTTAAGCCACGCCTCCTTTTCTCCAGCGCCTGACGTGTTCTCTTGACGTGTGCAGCTGATGTGCCTGCCTGCGATCTCTCCAGTCTCAGAGCTATGGATGCCACTGCAATGGCTGGGGAGTGTGCAATTGCTGCTGCCCAGCCAGGAAATCAAAGGAACGCCCAGTACAGCTGAGGGGGAAAAAACCTTTCAGCATATATGCCTGCCTAATACAGCCAAAATGTGAGTGCATTTTAAGCATATTAAAGCCTACTTTTAAACGTATTTATTGCGCTTAGAGCGGCGCTGTTCTTTTTTTCCTTTTGCTAAAAAACAAAATACAATTCTTTCAATTATTTTTTAGTAGATTTCAAGAGAAACAGGTTACCAAAATTGTCTGTGCTTTTTGTTGTAAAAAATAAAGTAAGTATAACTTCAGTGACTGACCTTTATGTAGCGGTACCCCAGTAGGGGCTGCTAAGAAACGTGGCCCACCTGTCACCCGGCCCGGCCCGGCATTCACTTCCCAGACATTCCAAGACAATGAACAGTCCGTTGCTTTGCTTTTGTTATTTTATTGGTGGGATTCAACTTGGATGGGGTATGGGAAATATAGGATGCCCATTAGAATTATAGCAAAATTGCTAGGGACAACTACTGTATGTACACTCTTTGTACACTCCTTCAAACTCCTCCTGCAAAGCTCTTGCTTGCAGACTATTACTCTCTCTCTCTCTTTAGGAGCAACTAGCACATGGTTAGGTCTGACACTGGCTCAGCCAGGCCTTAGGAATTGCCCTTTGCAGGCAGGGACCGCAGGTCCCTATAATGTAGCAGAAAATATGTAAGTCCTGTTAGTGCTAGCTGTCCTTCTGGTGGACTACTGCTCCCAGTCAGTCCTCTTGAGGCCCTGCCAGCCCTCCTGGCTGCAGCTGCCCGACTTCACTGCCCTTGAAATTGCAATCCTCTCTACTGGCTCCAAACCCAGCTCTGACTGTTTCCCCTTAGTCCTCTCTTTCATGCCTCTCCAGTTCTCCCCACTGCACAGGTCACTCACCAGCCCTCCTGGCTGCAACCGGTGGTTCCCTCCTGAAGATTTGCCTGGCAGTACTAGCTCCTGCTGGCCTCTCTGACTCCTCCTGTGCTTCCTGTCCAGATCCTTCATGCTTTCTTGAAGGGCTCTGTCCTGTACCAGAGTCCCACGCCCAAGGTCACCCCCCCACCCCCAGACTAGGGAGCTTCCTTAAAGGCCCAGACAGCCTAGTACTTCATCTCCATTTCTTCCACCCGACAAATCCTCCCCAGCTGGGCTGACCCCAGGTATTTCAAGGAGTCCTGCCCCCTGCCAATCCTAGTTGGGGATTGGTCGGGGCGCCCTGAAACACCCCAGACAGCTCCACCTCTTTTCCCCTCCTCTTCTTCTAGAATCCTCCAGAAGGAAGAAGGAGGTGACAGTGGAGTGATGCTGTCTGTGAGTCACAGCTGCTGCTCTGAGCCACTCCCAGCCCACACAGATAAAAACAAACAGGCCTAGCTTCAAGCTGGGCCTGCCTAAATTTACCTGCACTACACAAATCCTCACCTCTAGCACCTACCTAGGTAGAGGGTGCTACATTTAAATTAAAATTATTGTGATCTTGGATACTTTATTATTTCAACAAACTGCAAAGGATGCTCAGAAATGCTAGACCTTGATAATATTTGAGTGTATTCACAATCAATTATTATAAGCAAATTCTTAAGTTATTAAATTTGAAGTTTCAGTCAGAACTTTAAAGTCCAAAATTCTTGTCTTTCAAGACCACAAGACCACCAATATAATTTGGGATGTTCAGGGAAGTTTCTGGAATGACAATTTTCCAGCAAGCACATAGGTAAGTGAAATCTTTATGCCCATGTCACAAAGCATTTTTTATGAGACTGTAGAAATAGACTCTCATACCTCAAACAAACTAACCATTCTTTTTTGGACAATAATTAAACATTGTTTATTAAAGATTTAGGATGACAGGCCAATGTTATGGCTTTTAAAGATGTAGATCTAAATATTCAATAGCGTCAGGAAGTCTTCCTACATGTGATAACTGCTTCTTATAGAACTCATTTAAAATGACTTTGCAGTGATGGGTAAAACCTAATTGAATTAACCAAAACCATAACCCCAACTTTTTTTTTTTTTGTTAAAGCGTTTATTACCCCAACATTTCATGTTCCTTATATGTGCCTGCTGTACCATGTACCTGTATGAGAAAGGCTCCTGCTCTCTTTGTATTGCTTCCTTTATGTGAAATCATTGGTGTTCCTGCCAGTCCCTCTGCTTTCCTATTAAAAACCAACCACACTAAGCAGGAGAGCACACCACGGTCAGTTCTCTAGGTATGCTGGAAACTCAGTGTGCTCTCCTCCAATGATCAGACTTGTCCTAACACGCCCCCCACCCCCCTGCACAGCCTACACTGGGAAGCTCAGTGTGCTGTTCTTTACAGATCTTCTCTAACTCCTTAATTTTCCACCTCAGTGCTTAAATGTAGGGATGGAGTTCTTAGGGTCATAGTCAGCATTTTTTTTCCTCCAAACACGGCGAGTCGAGTTAATGCCAAAGAGCTCAATTTTGGTCTAATCTGACCACAGCTCTTTCACCCAATCCTTCTCTGAATCATTTAGATGTTCATTGGCATGACTGTACATGTGCCTTCTTGAGGAGGAGGACTCGCCATGTTTGGAGGAAGAAAAATACTGACTATGACCCTAAGAACATTATCCCTACAGTCAAGCACGGAGGTGGAAACATTATGCATTAGGGCTGTTTCTCTGCTAAAGGTAAACACCGATTTTGCCGCATTGAGGGGCCAATGGATGGGACCATGTATTGTAAAATCTTGGATGAGAACCTTCTTCCCTCAGCCAGAACACTGAAGATGGGTCATGGATGGGTCTTTCAGCATGACAATGACCCAAAACATACTGCCAAGGCAACAAAGGAGTGGCTCAAGAAGAAGCACAATAAGGTCATGGAGTGGCCTAGTCAGTCTTCAACCTTAATCCTATAGAAAATGTATGGAGGGAGCTGAAAGTTCGAGTTTCCAAGCAACAGCCAAGAAACCTTAAGGATTTAGAGAAGATCTGTCAAAAAGATTGCACCAAAATCCCTTCTGAGATGTGTGTGCAAACCTGGTCACCAATTACAAGAAACGTCTTACCTCTGTGCTTGCCAACAAGGGTTTCTCCTCTAAGTACAAAGTTGTTTTGCTTGGGGATCAAATACTTATTTTACTCACCGCAACTTAATTTATAACATTTGTATCATGTGTTTTGTTCTAGGTTTTTGGTTGAAATTCTGTCTCTATTATTTAAAATACACCTATGATAAAAATTATAGACCCTTCATTTCTTTGTAAGTGGGCAAACTTACAAAATCTGCAGGGGGTCAAATCATTATTTTCCCCACTGTAAACATACTCCTCTGGGCCTCAATATAAATATGGACACCTGCAATGACCAGTAGCATGTAACTGTCCCTGATAACACCCTGAAGATCTTTCCCTATGTAGCGCTGGTAGATTTTTAATCTACTGCTGATAGGTAAATCTAGTGGGTTACTTGTTAGGTGAAGTTAGGTTTGCCTCTGTTCCAGCTTGGCTGAGTTGCGTGTGTTTCCACACTGTGCCGGTGGGTGTCATTGTCCCCATGGGCTGGTGTTGGAAAAGCAACACGTTGAAGCGTATGAGTGCTCCTCTGTCCCGGGGACAACTTGGTGGAGGTGGTCCTCCGAGTTGCATTCTGGGAGAGGGTATTTATGGGACAGACCCCATGTTTAGGGGTTCGTTTTCAGCCACCTGCTGGCCCACCTGGCCGACAGGTGTGCATTAGGAATACCACCTTGTGGTCCTCCGTTCCGGAGGCCCACGTTGCTGCGGCGTGTGGGTGGGCCCAGAAGCCTGTCTGGGGCCTACCACAGCGGCAGAGGAATGGTCCTGGGCTGTCTATCCTGTGAGAAGAAGCTGGACAACTGAGGAGATCCCAGGGGAGGACCCGTCATGGAAGGATCATGCAGAGTGCTGGTCTGGAGAGAGGCCTGGTGACTCCGTTGGAGGACGTATCCTGAAGTAATCTTACTGCATAGTACTGCCGGGTTGGCTTAAAGGTTCAAGTGCTGTGCCTGATATTCATCGCAAACCATTACATCCTGTGGCAGAGGATCGTACGGGTTTTGTTCCAAACAAGTCTGTGGCAGAGACTTTTGTTCGGGCTACGTACTGGCTGCTAGGCAAGTGAGAGAGGTCTATCCAGGCGGGCAAAGATTGAATCCCACAAAGGGAGTGCATACAACTATAAGTGTTCAATTCCTAACAACATACTAAAGAAATACTACGGAAAGGTATTTGAGCTTTCCTGCAGTTTTCCTTCTACCTCTTTCCTGCTACTTCCTTTATTACCTGTTCAATAAAGCATTGGAAAACATACTCAGGTGTTTGGAGCCTACATCATCCAGAGGTAAACTTAACGGGACCCTAGACCTGGTGCCGGTGAAACAGAGGTGGCGGGAGTGAAGGTAACAGCCCGTTTTAAACCAGCAGCTCCACCGAGAGTTATTGCTACACCTAATTTGCTGTAACAAACAAACTCTGTGAGTGTGTCTGTGACTATGGGGTTGATTTACTAAAACCGGAGAGTGCAAAATCTGGTGCAGCTGTACATGGGAGCCAATTAGCTTTTAACTTCAGCAATTAAGCTTTAACAAAATACCTGGAAGCTAATTGGTTTCTATGCAGAACTGCACCAGATTTTGCACACTCCAAATCAATTAAATCAAGTAAATCAATTCCTATATGTAAAAAAAGAGATCATTTTTTTCAACTGATATCTAACTATCCATAGTATTTCTCCCCCCAACTTGATAAACAACTGTACAACACACTTGTTGGGTGTGTGTGATTGCATGTAAACCTGGAGAAACTATTTTTAGCAATGGGCACCAGCATGAACATCTAACATGAGCTTTTCCTAACTATCTGTTGCAACAAACACTGAACAAAAGCTGATACGAACATTCACTTTTATAGGAAGGGTACTGGCAGAAATTGTGTTATTGGTTATGTTTGCTATGGCCATTAACAAATGCAATAATTGACCACTTTTTCGAAACAGACACAGCTAGAGTTTGGAGGATGACCCAAATTTGAAGCTCATCCCTGTTGTCTTTAAAGGATCTTGGCAAGGACTCTTGAGCTACTTATATAATAGCTCTGTGTTACATACATATGTATGTAAGTCTGTACCTCAAATGTTAAACTCACCATACGCATTATTATCCAACTAAAGCAGGTAAAATACAGAGCAGAAGGAGGTCAAATGCACTTTTCAGGTAATTCTGAATGATCTGAAAAGCATCTCAAACTGGTGCCATTGGCATAAGCCTAAAGCCAGCCAAAACAAGGTGTGTAGTGAGTCTTAAGCCCCGTACACACGGCCAGAATGTTAGGAGACATTTGCCTGGTACAAAAAATACTGACCGGAATTTTGCCCGTGTGTACATCGGTCTGTCGGACGTGCATGCTGGAAAACCAGCATCCGATCGACTCCCAGTCAGAGCTCTCAGCCAATAGCAGAGAGCACTGATCAGACTATTCTGGCGGGGGGCATCCCCCTCTCAGAACACAATAGCTCAGTGGGGAAGATCACTGGACTAACTTCACATGGTAAGTACAGCGGCTCCCCCTGGTAGTGTGTACCAGACTTTAGGGTTCCTCCACAGTAGATGTACGAGGTGTGTCTAAAAAGTTTTGTGAATGGTATCTGAAAACAAACAAAACAGAAGATACAAACAAATTAACTTTATTGGCCTTTAAAATAATGACCTTCCTTTACAACACACTTTTGGCAATGTTCATAAAGCTTCTGGAAGCTGTCAGAAATGGAATTTTCTTGGAATGGATCACAGAACAGATATCGCACCTTCTTTGATAGGCAGGGAAACAGAAAGAACTCTGCAGGCGCCAGATCAGGGGAGTATGGTGGATGCCTCTTGGATTCCAGATGGAACTGGTAGCACCAGGTCTCTCCTCTTGTGACGATGGTTGGCAGAAAGAATGGATCCTGATTACACATGGTAATGAAATCTCCAGAGGTTTCCATTCGTTTTGCTTTCTGTTCGTCTGTCAGCTTGTGCGGCATAAACCGGGAACAGATCTTTCGCTTACCCAAATCTTTGTGTATGATGGTGCTTGATGTCCTTGCTAATGCACAATTCCTCTGCCATGAATCGTAGAGTCAGTCGCCGATCTTGTGCCAGCATTTGTCACACTCGCTCGATCATATCTGGGGTTCTGCTTGTCGGCGACCGACCCAAATGTGGCTCACCCTCAGTCATTTCCTTCCCATTGCAAAAGCCTATGAACCAGCTGTAAACCCATTTTCTGCTCTCGGCTTCTATCCCATACACTTGCGCCAACATTTCATGCATCTCCATTGCAGTTTTCCCCAATTCGTGGCAGAACTTGATGTTCACTCGTTGCTCCATTGCACTGTGACCCTACCTCTCACACTGACTATGTTCCACTGCCCGCAGCAGGTTTACCCTGAAGGTCACATGAACTCCATGATAGGTGGTGCTTCTCTACGTGTTTCTGGATAGCCATGTGTGGCCCATGTTTCCGTTGAGATATCGGACCATTCACCAAACATTTTAGACACACCTTGTATTTATTGGTATTATGTATATACTTTCCACTTTCTTTTTTTCAGAGATTATGGTTAAGTAGATGGCAGCTACCAATGAAACATTTTTGCAAGACTTTATCCTAATGGGATTTCCAAGGGAGCAAATATTAATCTCACTGTTAATTGCTCAAATCTACACAATGACTGTTCTAGGAAACCTCACTGTTTTTAGCATCATTCAAGTGGATAGCCGCCTCCAGTCACCAATGTATTTTTTTCTGAGTTGCCTATCTTTATTAGATGTCTGTTACTCTTCGGTTACTCTCCCAGCCATGTTGGCTAATGCGATAACAGGCAACAGGATGATATCCTTCAATAGATGTCTTACACAACTCTATTTCTTTGTCTGCTTTGGAGGAACAGAATGCCTTCTTCTGGCTGTCATGGCTTATGACCGATACGTAGCAATATGTAACCCTCTCCACTACGTCACCATAATAAACAAGAAAATCTGTTCCTATCTTGTGGTGGGGTGCTGGCTTTGTGGATTTGTGAATGCAAACTTTCACACCTTGATGACTTGGAAACGTATGTTTTGTGGCACCCGACATATCAACCATTATTTCTGTGATGTTCTTCCGTTGTTACAAGTGGCTTGCAGTGATATACATGACAGTCAAGTGGTCTTACATGTGGTTACTTTTATTCTTGGGATGGCTCCATTCATGCTTATAGCAAATTCATACATCCGTATTATTTCCACCATACTAAAAATCCACTCCACCACAGGGAGGAAGAAGGCCTTCTCCACATGTTCATCCCACCTTATTGTTGTAACAGTATTTTACTTAACTGGCGCCTTCAACTACAATGGTCCAAACACTGGAGATTTCTTTATCATTGTTCAAGTGTCATCTCTTCTTTATGGTGTTGGCTCCCCATTGCTCAACCCGGTTATTTACTGTCTGAGAAATAATGAGGTAAAGGGAGCCTTAAAATATGTTCTTCGTAAATTATATATTTCATTCAAATGATAATCCCACCAAACACTGGAAGCAGTTTGGACTATTAACAAAATTATTTTCACTGTAATTTTGTTAAAAGATCTCTTTTTTGGCAAAGGTTTCATACTACCCTTCCTGTAGATTTTTTTACAGCACGTTCTAGAATATGCATTGTGGAAAGACAATTCAGGGACCAGAAGTGCAACTCAAAATGAGCAAATAAGCTCACAGAACATAGAATAGTAAATACAGATTTACTGGCATATTTATTACATAAAAAACATGATATTTAATTTACTGCACCCCATTTTAAAGTAATTTTTCCCCACTTAGCACACTTCCAGCATGCTATTGGCCCCTTGACTATGTGGAGGCTCCTGGGGCTAGACCTCTCTGTAGGTTTACACCACTTGGTGTTTTTCAGGGACCACGCACTTTCACCCATGATAGAATCTGGAATTGAAGATCCACACTGAAATGTTCAAGCCCAAAATGAAGTTTATTTCAAGCATAAGCGCAATGATGGATTTGGGAGAGAGGGGCCTTAGATACAGTGCCCTCAACCAGAATTCACTGGTGCTACATCCTATTGGATACTCTTTTGAAAGACAAGAGGCCCTAACACAAAATAACATTTATAAGACTTTAACGGTGCCAAAACCAGTTTTCTTGGTAGTTCTCTTTTATTAGTACATATCTAAAAAATAGTCATACAAACATTTTAAAGTCCCCGCATGTAGGGATTTCCAAGCATAAATTCAGTAGAAAAGCTAGTGCATTTCCTGTGGCCAAAAAATCAGATTTTCAGCCAGGCTTTAATGGGATTAAAATATGAGGACTAAAGAGATAACAAGTTTATAGGGAATGTGGTATTAACACAGCATCACAGCCACGTTCAACTGGAGTAGGAGGTAGCTATAGTTGCCCAGGGACAGCACTGATGCTGGGATCCTCATTGACCTGATACCATTCCACCAGATCCACCAGTTGGTCTGCTGACTTTGGGTCCTACCAACCTTAGGGTTGATTGCAAAACCAACAGAAAATGGGTTATTGTGACCTGCTCCACAGTTTGCCCCAAGGTGACACTCTCTGGTTTGAGCCCATTCTTATTAGGACCAATAAGCCCCTGCATCTGGGGACAGACTCACTCTTCTGCTTGATAGCTACAGTAGCAAATGCGTTGAGCATGTGCACAAGTTGTCACCACCATCTGCAGAAAGAAATTAGCTCTCACTTTCCCAAAGTCGTTGGGCTCCTGCGGGACCAAGTCCAGATGGGCTATCTGGGAGTCCTCCGGAAAGGGAAAGTACCAGGAGCCCAACCTGCTCTTTGGGGCAAGCATCACATTTATCTGTCTGTTTGAAAGCGGAGAGATAGGAATGTATGCCATCCAGCGGTGTCACTTTCTGCATATACTGCCCCAGCAGGACCTTGGGTGACAATGGAGACCTCTGGACCTTGGGCCACAAGCTGTTGCACCACCTGATTTAGAGTGTTATGGTCCATCTCTGCTGTTTGAGTAAAAGCAGTCACCTGCGATGCACCACTTCTGTTATAGCCTTCCAGTCTCTGTCTACAGCTGGGGCCAAAGCAGTCACTTGAGCCTCAGTGCTTGTCAACTTGACAGCCAAACAGCATATTCGTTTCTTGCTGATAAGCATTGGCCTGTTGATGCTGGGCAGCCAACAGTCTATTAGAAACTTGCTGCTGTGCCATGTTCTGCTAATGAGCCTATTGCTGGGCAACATTAAGCAAAAGCATGGCCTTTAGTTTGGCCTCTGTGCTGCAGATTTACTACTTTCCACCAGTCACAAAACAAGATACAGTCACTCTAAATTGATCTACACAAAGTAATCACAGCAAAAACGTAACCCCACATGATTTAAATGAGGAGATAGAGATTTTAAATATTATGGCTTGATAATGAATTATTTTTTTGCCCCTTTGTGCTCATTGCGTTTTTCCCGTTTTTTCTTTTTTAACTGTTTTCAATTTTCCTTTCCACTATAGTGACAGTGATATGTAATATCTAATTCGTAATTTTCCGCTATAGTGGCAGTGATATGTATTATACAATTGGTAATTTTCATTTTGTTATTGTTTTTCATCATGTATTCTTTATTATTTTAAAATTTATACTGATATTCTTTTTTAATTCTTTTTAATTCTTTTTACTGATGGTGAATTAATTGCATATCTTTAGCTTATAATTTAATTCAAGAAGAACAGCTATTTTAATCAGTTCTGTACTATTGTAAGCCTATTGGTTTATATTAGAGCTAATAAAGGGTTAATTGATATAAGAGGGTCCTTTTTGACTCACACCCCCTTGCTCCCTTTGTATATTGTTTAATTGCCAGAATTCCTTTATGACCTGAAGAAGGGGTGTCCCCGAAACATGTTGTCATAACTTTTGGCTCAGCTGCCTCCCCGTGCGGGTTCAAGCTTCACTCCTGGGTTTCCGGCTAGGTGGAACCCATCCATGACTCTCTGTGAGGACGAGCCATCACTTCTGGTTTGTGGCCCTGAGTTTCAGTGGTGATTTGCTCCAGCAGGCGGTCACACCTTATGGCCACTACATACCAACACCCCCCCCCCCCCCCCCGTGTCCCTAGCAGCTTCCATCCACCTTACAGCGGCTGCCAGAGGTATTAGTCAGGCATTCTATATTAGCATTGGGGGACTCCATTTGGGACAGGGATGTGAGTCACCCACTACCCAGCTATCCATACCTGGGCATGCAAGCATAATCTGCATTTGGATCCACTTTTGCTGGAAGGTTATGAGCAGCACAACAATTGTAACAATACCTTAAAGCTGGCCATACACATTTAGTTTTCTTTCATTCAGCCAGCCAACAGATTCCTCACTCCACACAAACAAGCTGGATGGAGGAATTTCCCCCCTGCTGGGACATCGTATTCTGACAGCTGCATTCATTGCAGTCAGAGTGCACTGATCTGCAGCTGCGACTGGTTGAGAAAAAATGTCTATCATGTCCCTTCAACAGAATTATATCAAATGAACAAATTCTGTTAAACAGGGACTGTCATACAGTAATCATAATTAAGCTGGTCCCTGCTGAACAGGCTCAGTTTCAATCAGAGTATGGCCAGCTTTAGCCTTCTGGCTCCTGGCGCAGACTTCATGGGATTGATTTACTAAAGGAAAATTGGCTGTTAATTTTCACTTTGTTAATTTGACAGTGCTATATAAATACAGTAAGTGTAATTTATATATGGGATGGGGAATTCAAAATGTTTAAGATGTAACAAGGAAAGGACATGAAGGAAAGTTTTCCAAGGGGGACACCTGTACCAGTGACAACAAGTAAGAGAATATCTGTATATCTGTATGTATCTATAATATCTGTATCTGTACCAGTGACGTCAACTAAGGGAAGTGCTGTGTCTCCGACTCAAGAAGTGACATGGACAGCAGAAGAAAATAAACAACCCAACGATTCCCTACTATATCCAAAACCAAAAAAATAAAGCTTTGGCTGTGTTAGCTACAACTAAAATAGCTTTTTTTTAATTATACGTATTGTAATATACAGGTGAAAGCCAGTAAATTAGAATATTTTGAAAAACTTGATTTATTTCAGTAATTGCATTCAAAAGGTGTAACTTGTACATTATATTTATTCATTGCACACAGACTGATGCATTCAAATGTTTATTTCATTTAATTTTGATGATTTGAAGTGGCAACAAATGAAAATCCAAAATTCCGTGTGTCACAAAATTAGAATATTGTGTAAGGGTTAAATTTTGAAGACACCTGGTGCCACAAACTAATCAGCTGATTAACTCAAAACACCTGCAAAGGGCTTTAAATGGTCTCTCAGTCCAGTTCTGAAGCCTACACAAACATGGGGAAGACTTCAGATTTGACAGCTGTCCAAAAGGCGACCATCGACACATTGCACAAGGAGGGAAAGACACAAAAGGTTATTGCTGAAGAGGCTGGCTGTTCTCAGAGCTCTGTGTCCAAACACATTAATAGAGAGGCAAAGGGAAGAAAAAACTGTGGTCAGAAAAAGTGTACAAGCGATAGGGATCACCGCGCCCTAGTCAAGATTGTGAAAAAAAACCCTTCAAAAATGTGGGGGAGATTCACAAGGAGTGGACAGCTGCTGGAGTCAGTGCTTCAAGATCCACCACCAAGAGACGCTTGAAAGACATGGGTTTCAACTGCCGCATACCTCGTGTCAAGCCACTGTTGACCAAGAAACAGCGCGAAAAGCGTCTCACCTGGGCTAAGGAAAAAAAGAGCTGGACTGCTGCTGAGTGGTCCAAAGTCATGTTTTCTGACGAAAGCAAATTTTGCATTTCCTTTGGAAATCGAGGTCCCAGAGTCTGGAGGAAGACAGGAGAGGCACAGGATCCACGTTGCCTGAAGTCTAGTGTAAAGTTTCCACCATCAGTGATGGTTTGGGGTGCCATGTCATCTGCTGGTGTCGGTCCACTCTGTTTCCTGAGATCCAGGGTCAACGCAGCCGTCTACCAGCAAGTTTTAGAGCACTTCATGCTTCCTGCTGCTGACCTGCTCTATGGAGATGGAGATTTCAGGTTCCAACAGGACTTGGCGCCTGCACACAGCGCAAAATCTACCCGTGCCTGGTTTACGGACCATGGTATTTCTGTTCTAAATTGGCCAGCCAACTCCCCTGACCTTAGCCCCATAGAAAATCTGTGGGGTATTGTGAAAAGGAAGATGCAGAATGCCAGACCCAACAACGCAGAAGAGTTGAAGGCCACTATCAGAGCAACCTGGGCTCTCATAACACCTGAGCAGTGCCAGAAACTCATCGACTCCATGCCACGCCGCATTAATGCAGTAATTGAGGCAAAAGGAGCTCCAACCAAGTATTGAGTATTGTACATGCTCATATTTTTCATTTTCATACTTTTCAGTTGGCCAACATTTCTAAAAAATCCCTTTTTTGTATTAGCCTTAAGTAATATTCTAATTTTGTGACACACGGAATTTTGGATTTTCATTTGTTGCCACTTCAAATCATCAAAATTAAATGAAATAAACATTTGAATGCATCAGTCTGTGTGCAATGAATAAATATAATGTACAAGTTACACCTTTTGAATGCAATTACTGAAATAAATCAAGTTTTTCACAATATTCGAATTTACTGGCTTTTACCTGTACATGTAATATATATGTGTAGTGCTACTCCCGTAGTAGCCGCAGGAACTACTTGTCCAGATCTTCCCAAACTTCAGCTTCGCAGGCAGGCACACAACAGGCTCATTCACTCATTCACTCCTTCTCCAAAAACTACACAACTCCCATGAGGCATAGCAAGACTCTGACAGCTACAAGCATGATACCCAGGGGCAGAGGCATGATGGGACTTGTAGTTTTGCAACAGCTATAGGTCCGCTAATTGCATATTGCTGGTCTAGGGGATGTTGTTTTTGTTTTTGTAGAACTTGGAAAAGGATGAGGGTAGTGGTGGGATACTCCAAGATGAGAACTGTGAACAACTGAGGACCTATTTCAAAGGAAAAACTGCGCATATGAATCTTGAAATAAAGACCACAAATAAAAATACCAAAATGAGTAAAACAAAAATAGTAGTTCTACAAGCTGCAACTCTACTGTGTGATATAGACACAGTCAAACATAATTATATACATAAAGAGTCATATTAACAATTAGAAAATATTAGTGCAAAGACATAATAAAAATTATATAACGCATAATACTATCAGGGCTGGGCTCTCAGGCCTTCCTTCCCTGTGCTTAGGTTGTTCAGCTGTCGGTTAATTGCCAGTACTCATCATTCCACAGTGGCTCACCTGTTGATCATCTCCTGCTCATCAGTCAAGCCCACAGCCAGCCCCTTCTGGCTATTTAAACTGCCTGGTTCCTTTCTTCAATGCCGTCGCCTTGGTCAACTTATCTAGAGACTGTTGTGTTCCTGTTAAGGACGTCAGCCACAACCTGGCTGACGTCCCTTCTGGTTCCTGATCCTGTCTGCTGCCTCTGACTACGCTGATCTCTGGCTTCCTGATTTTCTGGCTTGTTCTGACTACCCGATTTGGCCACCGAACCCTGGCTATGTTTTGACTATGTTTACCAGTTGTACTATTTTATTAAAAGGTGTGATTTTTACTGCATGTTTTGTCTCCGTCTGTCTCGTGGTTCCTGAGATCTACCAATGAGTCCAAGTATAGAATCCAAAGGGATGCTGCAAGAGTTAATTATTGAAAGCATGGGTAAAGTCCTCCTCATATGTGACCCAAGTTGTAATACATGCAGTCACATGCATGCATGCATCCATCACCATGTGTAAATTCCGCAGAAGACACCGCCACCTTGGAATGGTAAAAATGCCTGCTCACCAGCTAGAATGGACCGCTAGAATGGACCTTCAGTCAAGAAAGGTCAAAAGCGCTTTTGTCTAAATACCCAACCAGGGCCTCTCAGAGATGTTCCTGCAGGGTTCCCTTGGGCCAAGGTAGAACCACACTCTCAATGGAATCATTCCAAAAAATAGAAGATGCTCCACATAGTATGAAATCCTAATGGTAATTTATTAAAAATGTGGAATCACACTTACATCAATGTAGAAATAAAACACTAAAACAGCTGGTTGGCGTGGAAAAAGCAACCCACACTTCTGGGAACCGAGGTATGCAATGATGTCAGCACGTCGCTCCACCCTATGCATTTTGTCACAGGATGATGTCGTCCAGTGCCAGCAAATTTCATGCACAACAATGCCCCCTGCCACACAGCAAAACGGATAAAGCAGTTCCTTGAAGCTGAAAACATTGAAACAATGAAATGGCCAGCCCACAGTCCTGACCTAAACCCAATAGAAAACCACTGGAAAATCCTTGGCGTCAAAGTTATGGCCAAGAAACCCACTGCAGTCACTGAACTGTGGAAGAGACTGGAAAAAGAGTGGAACCAAATCACACCAGAGCAGTGTGAGAGACTAGTTATGTCCTGTGGCTGCAGATGTGCTGAAGTCATTCAAAGCAAGGGCCTGTACACTTCACACTAATTGTTGGCTGTTGTAACCTTCAGAAATTTTAGTTGCAATCTTTCTCTGTGCTACAGTCTTCGCTGTTCTCTAATTTTGTTCCCTGTGTTTTCTACAAAATAAAGTTTTTTTCGTTGAAGTGCCTTGGTTATGTTGAAAAACACTGTTCTATTAGCATGGTATAGCCACATAAAAAATTTCATCAAATGTTGAGCAATGAAGTTTACAATATTTCTGAAAAAAACACGTGTTCATAAATTGTTCTCTAATTTTGCTCTCCAGTGTAGGTTTTCGCTAACCGTGAGCCCCAGCACTATCCCACTAATTTTATCTAGTGCTGTGGTTCCAATTTTTGGAGAAAGTCAAATATACTTTGGCTGTAATTTTTTTTTTGTTATCAAAAAAAGTAAGTTTATTGTACAAACCAGATAATACATATCATCAAGCATACATCAGCAGATAAGACATAGTGCATTAGTACATAGCAAATATAAAGGGTATCTCAGAAAAGTAACTACTTGCTGACCGGAATAATGCGTGCATTGATATGTAAACCAACATATAGAATACTGACATGTAGCAAGATCCCAGGCCTCTTTTAGTCTAATGAGGACCTTCAGGGCCAGAGATAGCTGACATCCTTCTGTAGATGGTGGGTTGCATGGCATAGTGGGTGTAATGCAAGGTAGATAGATTGGGCGCCAGACACTTCTTGAATGCAAAAGAGATTTTATTTCTCTTAACAGAACTTTGGGAGGGAGGGTTAGGGCCAGGGCACCCTTAGGTAGTTGCAAGATTAATTGGCAGACTCTGAGACTTCAATAGGAGGACAGCCATGCAGGGAAAGGCATCCAGTAAGACACCACATCTGCTTTTTTAGGAATGCTGTCTTCTATGGTAACAGTCTTTAACAGTTCCTAAAACAAAGTGTAATGCCCCGTACACACGATTGGATTTTCCGCCAACAAATGTTGGATGTGAGCTTGTTGGAGTAAAGTCAGACTGAGTGTATGCTCCATCGAACATTTGTTGTTGGACTTTCCGCCAACAAATGTTGGCTAGCAGGTTCTCAAATTTTCCGCCAACAAATGTTTGTTGTTGGACTTTCCGATCATGTGTACACAAGTCCGTGGGACAAAAGTCCATGCGTACTCGGAATCAAGTACGAGCCGGAGATATAACTAGCGTTCATAATGGAGACATCACGTACATCTTGTACGTCGCTATGTTCGTAATTGTTGGCCAACATTTGTATGACCGTGTGTATGCAAGACAAGTTGGAGCCAACATCCTTCGAACAAAAATCCACGGTTTTGTTGTCGGAAAGTCCGATCGTGTGTACGGGGCATTTCAGTTTCTTCGCATCCACTACAATCACTTCTTGTAGTTCTTCAGCCCATTGAGCTCCAAGTCTTTCTCACTAGACTGGATGATTCACTGCCACTGAATCCCTTGAGCTCCTCCAATCTTCGCTGTAGTATCCTCCTCAAGTGTCACCCCCCCCCCCGCCTCTCTGCTGGGTCCCTAGCTTGGCACTCAAGATACTTCTCATGCTTCACCCCACTGGCCTGCTCGGTCCCTGGCTTGACACACAAGGCTGCTCTGCAAGTGTCACCTCCACTGGCTGGGTCCCTGGCTTGATACCCACTGAAGTTTCCCGATTCATCACCGTCCCCGGTTGGTGAGAATACTGCTCCTGTACTTGCTTCAGCTACTCATCGTGGTCCCTGGTAATAAGGTGGGAGGTTCCTTAGTGGCGACAGCTTCCCCTCTACCTTTGACCACGACAGGTTCTCCAGCCGACAGAACCGTCACTTCTGGTTGGACTGCAAGCCGCAATCCCAAACCTGCACTGCTCTCTTGCTTCTGGATAGGCCTTCAGACAGCCTAGCAGCCAGATGTGCCCGGGATAGGCCCAATCTCCGGCTTAGCAGCCCATGCAAAACAACCCACGTTCACCTAGACAGCCATCCAGGTGGCACAGAACACCGATCACCTGACTCCACCCAAGTATATAGGTTCTCCCATCAGGCCAAGGGATATAAGAAAACCCCTGTCCATTGGCTGGGATACCTAATATCCCCATAATCTGACCTTGCATTGCCTTTTTCATATCAAATGCTACCAGGTACCCAGCCACCTAGCAGCAAAAGAGAGAAGTGCAGCAATTACAGACTTAGAGTGAAATCAATTGATCCTCAACATTTAGCCAAGGCAGCTATACCTGGTAGGTAAATTTAGGAGCAACCCTGCCTAAACCCCAGGGTGCTACAGACATATTCATAATGACATAGCATGAAAGAAAAAAAAACTTAAAACTCAACAGAACCAAACCCTGAGAGCCCCGAGGGTTAGGCAAGAACAAGTATGACCTACCAGGTCAAGGATACCATGGAGCTCCAATACCTATACAGATTGACAAAATTTACTAAAATCCTAGAAGTGGTCTACCCCTAAAGAAGTCTGTCCCTTATCAACTGACTGGGTGCAAGACCTGGAACATCTAGCCATGGTTGCCACATGGAGTAGAATTTATGAGAAACATTTCTATGTTGATATGCCAACTTTTCTCGTATCAGCAGTTTATTGACTTGTTCCTTTCTGGTAGGCACCCTGGAGACAATCCAATATTGAGCAATGAATTTACTAACAGAATATAACAAAATTAAAAATGCAGTATGAGCTTGTGGAGTTAAGGACTCTTCTTTCAAGGCACCCAACAGACACAGCTCTCCGAATGTAAAACATGAACACTTGGGAAATCGTATCCAGGACCTCAGTCCAGTAACAAAAATGTTTAGGGGGTCTCCAAAGCATGTGGACAAGGTCACCGTGATCACGCTCACATTTTGGGCATAAAGGGGTACTCCGTTTCCCCCATCCATGTAATTGGACTGGTGTTCTGTAAACTCTGTAATAAATGGGTGAGTTTTTGAGAGGCCAACAACAAAACTAATTAAGAAGGATGGCATAACTTCTGGATATCATACCTTTCTTGTCTCTCTCCAAAAGAGCCTTCTGGATCAAAGGATGATCAGTTAGAAAGAGCCGAGAGTGCTGTGATTGTGCTTGAAGGGCATGCCTCGCTTTGCCTGTTATTTTTTCAATAGTACAGTCATCCTATGAAAAATATCTACATTTTAATTACCTGCCCTGAACTGGTCTTATCAAGCACTCAATAGATTTACCATGGTGGTTTGCATACAACCATGTGTGCTTTTTACTTTATAGATCTTCTATCATTTTATACATTACATATACTGTACCTACATATTCCTACTAGACTTAAATCCATTAAAGTGGTTCTAAAGGCAAGACATTTTTTTACCTTATTGCATTCTCTGAATTGGGGTAAAATGTCCCTGTAAATGAGCACGTTCAGGCATCCATCGTAAACTGAGGGGGTGTTTCTGCTCCCATGTTAGATTAGGAGAACTGCATGCTGACTAAATTGCACTGTTACTCATGTGGATTCAGCATCCATCATGGCTGGAGGCCAAACTGTTTCAATGGGCCCCACATACAGAAGGTTATTATCCTGTTCACCAGCCAGGGATACCTGTCCCAACACTGAGTACAGAGACATTTTGAGAGACACAGAATTGTGAGTCTCTCCACAAGCTCTTCACTGCACACTTTTACATCTTGTCACGTTCAGCCTGAAGGTAAAGAGGGAAGTCACCACACTTAATTTGCAAGGCCTTGCACATCTGTTCTGACCCAGTCTCTTAGAAGGGGGCACCAAGTGCCAAGCCACACTACCTACAGAACCTCTGTCACCAGCCACCACCACTCCCACTCTGGCTGCTCCTCCTTCCTAGTACTCCTCACTTCATAACCCAAAGGATTACCCTGTAATTGTACACTTTTCTCCCCAGTTCACCAATACACTGTAAAAGCACTCTCCCGCACTCTCTTCAAAAGTAATTCCGACCACACAACATCTTTTAAGCAGTAACTTCCTTTACTGAATAAAGGCTGGGTGACTCATAGAGGCAGGTCTCCGGTGTCTTTCCTGGATCTGGAAGTTTGAAGAAACTTCTAGAAGTTAGTGGGCAAAGGCAAGAAGGGTTGATCTGCATACTTGAGGGACTTGGCCTATCCCCAGGCAGAATGTCCTGGCAAGGTGGCTGAGTCAGCTCTTAAATATGGTGAGGCCATGCTAGCAGGGGAGTCGGTTGGAAGATGGCGTGCTGAGGAGGCTGTCGGTGGTCTAGGGGGGTCTCCACCTCCAGGCTGGACTCCGGCTGGCTTAGGAAGACCCTTACAGCATCACAGTTTGCCTAGGAGTCTTGTCTGAGAGCAGTGGGAGCAAGGGGGACACAGTGAGTACATCAGCACACCCAGGGATTTACAAGGGGAGAGACTGCCACATGTAGCAAGCTTTTTAAAGGACAGCGCTGTGCGTAACCCTTTTACCTTTGCCCTGGGAGATCTTCAGAGCAGCCAGGAGGGCTGGTAGTGCTTGCAAGCAGTAGAGCTGGGAGCAGTTCTACATTAGGAGAGAGGACACACTCCTGCATGCAGTTTGCCTAATTTTTGTGCTATTTCCAAGAGGGGCTGAGAGCTCCTAGTCCGTAATGGACTTTTGCTACTGATCCACTAAGTACTGTGTGAGTAGAGGTTGTAAAGCAGTTCAGGATCTTTTGAACAGAAGAGGGAAGTTGTCTGCTTTTTGTCGTTCTTTGATTCAAGCTGGGCATCCCATAAATCCCTTCACCCATCCAAATTGTTACCCCCTAATAAAACATCAAAAACAAAGCCAAGCGACTGACTTCTTGTATTTGGATGCAAGCGGAGAATGCGTGTTTCCTGGCTGCGCAGGAGCAGGGGAGTGTGTCACCAGCAGCCTCTGCAGGGGTTGTGCTACAAAAGCGTGCAAGGAGCCCAAACATACTTATTGTAAGAGTCCATGGCTTACTACGCATGCACCAATGTCGCGTTGCTGCAAGAGGAAATCCGTGCCAACTGGACATGCGCCAAAGACGCCTCAGGGCGCCAACCCGCACCTGCGCAGAATACTTGCTGGAAAAGGGCAGAAAAATGCCCAGGATGTGCACAGGAAGTGACCTCAACCCGATGGAAAAAGGCGGGAAAATACCCAGGAGGCGCACAGGAAGTGACATCAACCTGATGGAAAAAGGCGGGAAATTCCCAGGAGGCGCACAGAAAGTGACCTCAAACTTCCCTATATAAGCCCAGCCCAGACACTGACAAATTGCTGGATTATCTTCAGTCCCCCCTTGTTCCTTTGCTAGTGTGTGATTTGTGTTGACCTGGAAACCTATTTGACTACTCTTGATTGCTGCTTGCCATTAACCTCAGATTA
This sequence comes from Lithobates clamitans, assembly GCA_037952925.1. Classification (NCBI taxonomy): domain Eukaryota; kingdom Metazoa; phylum Chordata; class Amphibia; order Anura; family Ranidae; genus Lithobates; species Lithobates clamitans. Next base: position 107,898 of record JBBGZY010003056.1, read on the forward strand.
ACCATTCCACTTCTTTGCCCCTTTTGTACTCAGCTGCCAGATTTGAACCGACCCCGGCTTGGATCTCGACCATTCTTCTTCTGATTAACCCTTTTATGCTTCGCTGCCCAACTGGACTTGACCTCGGGTCGGATCTCGGACTAAGGCTTGCACGGTGCTCCGCACCCTTGGCACCCCTGCCACTCGGTGTCCTCCAAGTCTCTGTCTCCATCTCCAGAGGCTTTAAGGACCCGAGGTGCAAGGGAGGCCTCCCCACTACTTTGGTCTCACATCAGGTACGTGGCCCTCGTGACACTTGTTTAATTTTGCCTTCCAATTAAAAAGAGACAACTGACAAAAGAAGTTTAGGTCTTTGTGTACTGCATTTTTGAAACAGTCATTTTGCATTATATCAAAACAATATTTAGCCTTTGCCAATAAATACATCAAAAATCATGAGTCATGGATTGCTGTAAATAAATTAGGACTGCCTCTATAGATTTTGCTTAATTGGTTTTCCCTGAATGCACATCCCCAGTGTGTCTTCGGTGCCTAATAAATATAATGTAATTTCTAACATGCAAACCCTTGAATGCTAAAAGCATACCAACACCCGCCGTACTTGCTTTTTGTCATAAATTATTCTTCCAAATTTTTCTGTTTTAGTCTCTAAAAATTTCAATTTGTGATTTTGTTTTAATTCCATAATATTTTTATTAATTGCTACATGTGTGATTTTTTTCCTTCTTGCTTCTCTTTTTTAACATAAAAGTTTCTGGTGATTTTAAAAAAACATCAGTTGACTTTTGTTATCAGTTCAGATCTAGTTACAGCTTAGTGGAGTCTTTCACATGTAATATTCAGTGGTTCTTTTTTTTTTATTTCAAACTAAATTGGATGATATTTACGTATATATATTTATTTAGACTATATTGTTAATCGACTTTTTTATATCAACTCAATTTAAATTTGAAAAAGACCATTTACAGTAGTATAAGTTTAGTTCAGTATATTTTGTAATGTCTACGTGTACATACATTCACAGTGGTTTCTGTTCAATTTTTTTTCTTTTGTATAACATACTTATAGTTAACTAAGTGGAGTTATTTTAAGTAAGGGGCATATCTAGGTTAGTAGCCATTGGTTTTAGTTTAATTCAAACATTCAAAATTCAAGTTCGAAACTTCAGGTGTTTTAAATCTGTTATGTGCAAAATACGACTAAAACGAAAACAATTGAGATGACTAAAATATGACTAAAACTAAAATGGCATTTTAGTCAAAAGTCTATGACCAAAACTAACTTGAAATTTGATGTCAAAATTAACACTGGTCTGTTATGCATGTTCAATCCTTAATACCATAAATAATAACATATTCGATTCTTCACATTAGCAGTATATAATGAGTTGTAAAGAAATGCTTAAATAATGCATTACAATTTAACTACACCCATTAGATTTTAGACGACTAAAATACGTTTTAGTTGACTAAAATGATTTTAGTCGACTAAAATGCACTGGAGATTTAGTCGGCTAAATATGGCTAAAACTAAAACAATTGCAGAGGACTAAAATGGGACTAAAACTAAAATGCCATTTTAGTCAAAAGACTTATGCCGCGTACACACGGTCGGACTTTCCGACGGTAAATGTTGGATGTGAGCTTGTTGTCGGAAAGTCTGACCGTGTATATCCTCCATCAAACATTTGCTATCTCAATTCCCGCCCACAAATGTTTAAGAGCAGGTTCTCAAATTTTCCACCAACTTCACTTTGCTGTTGGAAAGTCCAAGCGTGTGTACACAAGTTCGTCGCACAAAAGTTCACGCATGCTCGGAATCAAGCAGAAGAGCTGCACTGGCTATTGAACTTCATTTTTCTCGGCTCGTCGTACGTCTTGTACGTCACCGCGTTCTCACGTTCATAATTTTTGCCCAACATTTGTGTGACCGTGTGTATGCAAGACAAGTTTGAGCACACATCCTTCGGAAAAAAATCCAAGGTTTTGTTGTCGGAAAATCCAATCGTGTGTACGCGGCATAAGACTATAACTAAATCAAAAATTGCTGCCAAAATTAACACTGCCTGTCAAGTAGGCCATGTGGGGCACCCGTGATTTCTAACAGCAGCCCTGCTAACGCCAAGCAATGTTTATTGCAGAATTTTGAGGATTCACTTGGATTTTAAAGCACTGGCGAAGGATTTATTTATATATCACCCAGGAGGTATTACATAATTTTTTCCTTACATGTAATTTGCACACATGAGAAGCCACAATACATTGATAGCCATTTGTTTTGTTTTTTTGTTTTTGTTGACCATACAATCATTTGTATCTCATTTGTATCTTCACAGGTCAGATGGATGAGTGGATGGCCACTAAAAATGAGAGTTCTTTGGATGATTTTTTTTTGCTGGGGTTTTCAAAGGGCTTGATCATGTGTTCACTTATAATTGCCGTGACTTATGCAATTATTGTAACTGGGAATATAGCTGTTTTTATCATCATTCGTGTTGATAGCCATCTTCAGACTCCCATGTACTTTTTCTTGAGTTGCCTATCTTCATTAGATGTCTGCTATGCAACTGTTACTCTTCCCATGATGTTGGCCAATGCCTTAACTGGCAACTCAAAGATTTCCTTCAGCAGCTGCTTTATGCAGATGTATTTCTTTGTTTCTTTTGGAGGAGCTGAAAGTCTTCTTTTAGCTTCCATGGCCTATGACCGATATGTGGCAATATGCAACCCATTCCGATATATACTTATAATGAACAAGGAGTTCTGCTCATGTTTGGTGGCAGGCTGCTGGTTCTTAGGATTCGGGAATGCCATGCTTCACACCTTAATGACTTTGAAATTGACTTTCTGCAGAGAACGGCGCATAAACCATTATTTCTGTGACGTTATTCCCATGTTGGAAGCTGCTTGTAGCAATATACAGAGTAGTCAAGTGGTACTTCATGTAGACACCGTTCTTCTTGGATTTACAACTTTTTTAATTGTGATTATTTCTTATGTACGGATCATCTCTGCCATACTGAAAATCCAGTCTTCCGCTGGAAGGAGGAAAGTCTTCTCCACTTGCTCGGCCCACCTTATTGTTGTCATAATATTCTTTATAACTGGAAGCTTCAGTTACAATAGCCTGAAATCTGGAGATTCCATTGACGAGATCCGAGCCTCATCTATTGTATATAGCGTTTTTCCTCCATTGCTGAATCCTGTTATCTACTGCCTGAGGAACAAAGAAGTAAAGATGGCTTTCAGAAAAGCATTTGTAAAAATCTAAAAGTTAGTTTTAGGCTGCATTCACACCTAAGCGTTTTCAGCTTGTAAAAGAAGGCCCGAAAAAACACCTGAAAAACGCCCAACAAGCAAAATCCAATTCATTTCAATGGCACCTGTTCACATCTGAGCATTTTTTCACCTGAAGCAAAACGCCTGAAAAACGCCTGAAGCTCAAAAAAGTACACAAGCTTATTTTTAGGCAGAATACAGGCATTTTTCTGCTTTTTACATTGGTGACCTTTTGACCCGTACAAAATTTCGGCAAAAAACGCTGTAAAAACACGTGACTTTGTGCCTGAAAATGAAACGTTCAGGTTTGAATGCAGCCTAAAAGTGATGCTAAACACACACAGTGGGGGGGGGGGGCGTGGCTTGGACGCACATGTGAGCAGACGTGCCTCACATCGGCTCTGGTATCCTGTTGTAATTCATCCTTATTGTGAGTACATTCCCCTGCAGCAATTGACCAGACACTTCGCTCCCGGCATGGAGCAACCCCTACTGCGACTCCAGGTCAAAAACTACCCAAGGCAGGGATGACAAAGAGCCAGGAGGAGAGCCTGCATGCCGAGCGGCAGATCCAACATGGCGGACCCCCGCTCCACCAGCGCACGACGAAGGGCCGCTGCAGTTCGACCGCATTCATGCTGGAGAAATATGCCCACAATCCAGGCAGTCAGAAACCAACACAGCAGCCCCGCACATCCTATGCAGCAAAAACGGAAAACAACAGCCCCACTGTGAGCCATCATCACACGGAACAGCATGCAGCAGAGAAAATGGCATCGGCAGCACACGCCACCGCAGTGAGTACACACTTATCTCCCCTCCCTCCTCCTGGTATAGCAGACCCCTCTGACCCTGAGCATAGAGAACCTTCTCTGCAAGACATACTTACTGCAGACCATACCTATTGTTCCTCACTCACTGAACTATCCACAGAAGTTAGAAGTATGAAAGTAGGTATACTGCATATTAGACATGGCATGCACAAGATCAGAGAAAGGGCAACTGCTTTGGAGGGTAGGGGGAGCACTATAGAGGATGATCTGCCTCCACTTTTGCAAGACGTTCGCATGAATACTGCTAAAATGACAGATACAGCGGCCAGAGTTGAAGACATGGAGAACAGGCTGAGAAGGAGTAATCTCTGTATAGTTGGCATGCCTGAAAAATCTGAAGGGAGAAACCCTTTCAATTTCATTGAAACCTGGCTGGCTGACACATTTGGTAAAAACAACCTCACTCCATTTTTCTCAGTTGAAAGGGTTCACAGGGTACCTTCTCGCCCTCTGCCACAGGGGGAGCAATGATAGACCCTTTCTATTGAAACTTTTACACTACAAAAATAGAGATATCATCCTTTGTCTAGCCAGACAAAAAGCTAACATGGAAATACAGGGCACCAAAGTATCCATATATCCGGACTTCTCAGCAGCAGTCCAAAAACAAAGATCCTGATAAACCTGAACTCTGCTGACCCATTTCCCTGCTGAATACGGATCTAAAATTACTTTCAAAAGTCATTGCCATGAGACTCTCCAAGGTGGTGACCAAACTTGTGCACCCAGACCAATCCAGATTCATACCTAATAGATCCACGGCAAACAATCTTCGTCACCTATATCTGAATATGCAAGCCCCGCCGATAACCAGGGTCAGAGAGCTATCCTCTCGCTCGATGCCGCTAAAGCCTTTGATTGGAATTACTTACTGCGGGTATTGGAAAAACTCAACCTGGGGGAGGTCATTATTTCATGGATCAAACTACTATATAAAGCACCAAAAGCATGTATCAGAATTAATAACACCCTATCCTCATCCTTTGATCTGTACAGGGGCACAAGACAAGGTTGTCCCCTGTCCCTTCTACTATTTGCCCTGGCAATAGAGCCCCTAGCTGCAGCCATCAGAGGGAACTCTGAAATCTGTGGGTTTAAACGAGGCTTACTAGAAGACAAATTGGCATTATATGCAGATGACGCGCTCCTTTTTTTGGCAGACACATCTGCCTCACAGATAAACCTTATGGAACTAATTCACAAATTTGGGACCTTCTCTGGGTTCAAAGTAAACTGGGACAAATCCAACCTACTACCCTTAGACCCTCTTGAGTCGCCCCTGCCCCGGATAGCAGAACAGATTCAGATGGTAGATACCTTCTTGTACTTAGGCATAGTTATACACCCCAATTTAGATCTTTACAGGCGGTCCCCAGGTTATAAACAAACAGCTGTCTGTGCCCCTGTTCAGAAGATTTCACCTCACTTTCTGTCCCAATGACAATTGGATTTTGAAAATTTTGAGTTGTTGTGGAAACAAGCCTTGGTGATAAAGCTTCAGTGGAGGTACTTTTTTCCCACTCATGATAACTCTTACAGGAGTAAATTTCCCTTTCTAGTGGTAGATTTCCTCTCACTTCCTGTTGTCTCCCTCCATTTGTAAGTAGGAGTCCTTTGTAAGTCGGATGTTTGTAACTAGGGGACAGCCTGTATATCAAACTTAATGTACATCCATTAATTCAAAAATTTCAGAAAAAAAACAGCTAGCTGGATTAAACTACCCCTTTCCGTAGTTGGCCGCTGTAACTTAATCAAAATGATCTGGAATCCACAACTCTTGTATGTACTCCACAATGCACCCATCTGGATCCCTATCCATGTGTTTAAAAGGTGCAATACTACCTACGGCACATTGATATGGAGGAAACAGGTCCCACATATTAAGTTGGAAACCCTCCAAGAGGCAAAGGACTCGGGTGGCTTAGCGGTCCCCAACTCATTTTATTACTTGATAGCGGCTCAAATGCAGCACTTAACGGGCTGGCTGTGCCCTGAGTCCTCTGATCCTATTAAAAACATCATACGTACACAGCTGTCTGGTGATGACCTTGTGGAATGCATAGAAGCAGGAGAAATGGAGGCTTTACCATCCTACCCTACCTTGACACTCATAGACAGAGTATGGAATAAAGCCAAACAACATTTCTGCTATATGGGCTATAATAGCTGGTCACATATTTGGAATAACATAAACTACCCAGAACTAGGTAAACTACAGGGGTTCTCAGCCTGGGCTAGAAATTGGGTTGTGTACATTCCACAGTTATACCATAGAGGACACCTGCAAGACTTCCAATCGCTGCATGAGGAATTCAGTCTGTCAAATACACTATTCTTCCAATATTTGCAACTTAGGCACGCCTTATCAGCACAAACTGCAGTCTCTAACCGGGAACTAACTAGACCACACAATACTCATGCAACTGGTTACATCATCATCCCGAAAGGGACAAATATCCTCCTTATATGGCTCTCTCATATGTCAAGTATCTAAAGCGATCTCGCTAAACTATAGAACCGGCTGGAGGAAGATATAGGACATCTTTCGGATGAGGAATGGACCACTATACTAGATAATGTACTCAAAGTGTCACTATCCTCATCTCAAAGACTTACCCAACTGTTTATCATCCACCGCACCTACCGTACACCCGAAAAGCTGCACAAGTGACATAGAAGGGATGACCCTCTTTGTCCCCTGTTGTCTGGTGGACAATGGCACACTAGTACACATGCTATGGAAATGTCCAAAATTACAAAGATATTGGACCACAGTGATGAGTACTATTAATAGGATATGGAACCTTAAACTTGACAGCGACCCTAAACTCTGCTTACTGGGCTGGTTAGATAAAGAACAGTATACACCCCACACCTATTAAGCTATCCCCAGGGCGCTATTTATAGCTAGAAAACTTATTGCCAGAAAATGGCTGTCGGTCTTACCCCCTACACACACAGAATGGATCAACTGCCGTAAACTATTCTCTTATAAGGGAGCAATTGACCTACAAACATTGAGGTAGCATAAGGAAGTTTGAAACCATATAGGATGCTTGGCTAGAAGTTCCTGGCCTGGCTCCTCTACGCCTAGTTCAAATCCAAATCATAGGAGGCAAAACAACCACATCATCCACTTTTCCATGGTGAAAAAATAATTAGCCCAGATGAGCTAGGTAGGGTGGTGCTCCATGTATAAGTTAAACTGAAGAGATATATGTAACATTGTAGTATTTGGACCTGCAGTGGCTCAATACATCGGTTTGTTATACCCAACAGTTGATAGTTAAAAATGCTGTGAACCACTCCCCGCTGTTTAGGGGTAAGGGGCACTCTCACACTGCTCATTGACCCTGCTAGGGGTAGGGAACGGAGTTGAGAGGTAGGATATAATGAGGACACACCCAAAATATAAAAAGACTTAAGAATTACAGAATGGACAATACTCTCTTATCTTTAAGCAATGCTTCTTTATTTTACATGTACTGTTGCATCTTATACAATGTAAAAGCATACATTATTCGCCTGGACGGCCAAATACAAATGGATAAACCTGTGTCCTCCCAGATATTCGATACGTTTATTGTAAAATGAAAATGATTTGTTTGTTTTCAATAAAAAGAATCTGATTTAAAAAAAAACACACACAGTGTAATTTACATTGTCCCCTCTACTTCCGTATGTGGATGATGGCACTGTAATTATTTTAATTAAAAAAAAAGTCTAAGTACCCTTTTTCCTGATCGATATACAGCTGTCACATGACCCAAATCTTTCCCAGCCTGTCTGCAGGGAAACATAAGCAGGAGGAGCTTCTAGTCCCCTGCTGCTGGTCACATGTTAAAAAAAACAGCCTTTGGTATACAGACTAAAAATAAATAATTAATACCAATAAACTGTTTTAAATTGTCATACAATTATATATTTGAAATCAAATCTTTATTATTTTTTGGCAATAACATAGTGTGGGCCGATTTCTGCCAGTCACAGTCTGTGTCAAGCCCATCCAGCCTGTGTCTTAGAATAAGAGGAAGGTAAAGCCTCCATCAATCTACATGTAATATCCCACCCTCATGGTGTTTGGCTGGTTAGTGGGCACAGAGGAGGAGGGAGTGGGCTGTCATTTACCACTGTGTATACACCTACATGTGTCACTCTATAGTCACATGGACTGCTCAGATGTAATAGGGAGAAAAGGCTCAGCATAGAACTCACTGAAAACTGAGCATGTGCAGAGCTGCTAACATTGCTCTGCAAAATTCCTAGCTGAAAGGCAGCACTGTTGGGCACTGGTGGGCATCGCTGGTGGGCTCTGGTGGGCATCACTGATGGGGCTTCATTGATAGACATTTCAATAATTATCAGTGCAGATCCCCCCTGTCGGCGTGGGTAGAGGAAAGCCGATAACCGGCACTTCCTAATCTCACTGTGATCAGCCTACGTCATAGGCTCTTCACCATGATCAGAGATGCGGTGTGTCTGAGCGACACACTACACCACTGATCGCCATGCTGTGCACCCTCGGGGGTGCGCACAGGTGGCATTTTCTGAAGGACATCATATGATGTCTAGTCAGAACGAGAGAGCCACCGCCTGGCCGTCATTTTACTATAGGCCAGACGGGATGTGGTTAAAGAAACTCCAGTTAGGGTATAACACTTTTTTTTTATTTTGTTTTTGTTACAGTAGATGTAAACCCTAACTGAATGACATTTATTCTGTACAGTACATAGGTGCTCTGTTTCTACTGGCTGTCAAGACCAACGTCCTCGTGATGATACAGTTTAAATTAGCTAAAAATTTTGCAGATGCTAAATGTAGGAAGAAAGACTTTTTGTAAATATTGTAGTGTGATGCATAACCATGATGTATGACTTGCCAGTTCCAATTACCTGTGTAATATGTATTCTAACAGTCAATAAAATTGGGGAAGAAATTGGGGGGAAAAAGCAAGCAAATGTCTTCTTCGGAACTTAACATATATATTTTTTAGACATATTAGAAATGTGGTTTATCATTTATCAATTGGCTGCATGCGCTATTTGAAAGAAAAATTTCCAACATTCCCGATCGAGAGAAACTGATCCTTAGATCAAACTCTCTAGCAGGAATGGTCATACATTGATTGAAATTTGGCCAGTTCCTGCTGAGCCAGACGTATTTCGATCCATCTATGGCCAGCTTTCATGTATGCAGCAGTTAGTACTTTGATGCAGTTACACCTATATTGTAGTCCGCCCCCTCCCCAGCCTCACTCCCCGTTTAATACCTGCTCCTGATTCAGTGAGATATTGACTATAAGACCTTGTCAGCACCCCGCAGCTATTTGTCAAAGTCTTCCGCCTTATGCACTCAGCAGTGTTTGGAGGATTTGCTGCCCTGAGGGCCATCAAAATGTGCAAGCACATCAAACTGCCTTCTAAAGTCTACCAGTAGCTGTAGACCAGGGGTCTCCAAACTTTCAAAACAAAGGGCCAGTTTACTGTCTTTCAGACTTTAGGGGGGCTATACTATGGCCAGTCGGAGTAGAAAATGTCTTGGCATCAGTGAGAGCGAACAATGCCTCATGCTTGTTGGACAGAAAGATTTTAAAAAATGACAAAGCGCCTGTGGTCAGTAGGAGAAGGAATAATGCCCCATCATTGGTATTAGTGGCAGGCATAGTGCCCTATCATTGGTATTAGTAGGACAAATAGTACCCCATCATTGGAATTAGTGGCAGGAATAGTGCCCCAGCATTGGCATTAATGGCAGGAATAGTGTCCCACCATTGGTATCAGTGGGAGGAATAGTGCCCATCATTGGTACCAGTAGGAGGAATTATGCCCCATTGTTGGTGTCAGTGGAAATAACCGTGACCCATTCTTGGTGTTGGTGGGAGGAATAGTGCTATTTATAAGTACCTCGTTGTTAATATCAGTGGAAAGAATAGCGCCATGTATACGTGGGATGACCAGTGCCCCAATAAAGGCAACCAAAGGGCTGCAGTTTGGAGACCACAACTGTAAACAATGAATACATGGGCAGGCTGGTGATGCTGCTCACAAGTGGGTATAGATATAATAACATTTTATATGCTGTTTGTATGACAATAAGTTATGGACCATTCACTTTTTTGGACTGCTAATTCTGGGATAGTACCTTTGGCATGGGCCTGTAATGGCAGCCCTCATGCATCTCTCAATGCCCTTGTCACCTATCATCCCGTGATTGTTTTTTTTTTTTTGCTGGCCCTTTGTCACTACCTAATCCTGCATTGCTGTAGGAGTTGGTGACAGGAACCACAGAGCACACCAAGGGACCAGGCATCTGACACTCCTAGAAGTGTGTTGGATGTGAAGATGTTTTAAGCTATCGTAGATCGCAAGACAGGTGGGTATGAACCCTCAGCTTTGGCAGGTCACACTTTTTGACAATTTTTTTTCTTGGTGACAGAGTTGCTTTAATCATTAGGGTAAGGTGGACAGATACAGTTAAATGTTGAGCATAGGCGATACAGGGATTGGGATGTGTGATACATGAGGGTATTGATCTGACATTTGTTCTTCATAGCAAAAGCCCCTTGCCAAGGTGTACTGCTCCAGCTTCCTTGAGACAAAAACGAACATACAGAGTAATACAGCATTATAAAATACACTGTTATCATAAAGTTAAAAAATAAGATCTCCAGAAATGTTTTCTCAAAGCCCCTTTGACGTCTTTGTTTCTCAGACAGTAAATTATTGGGTTTACGACTGGCGTCAGAATGCTGTACAATAAAGATGCTAAATTTTCCAGCTCAATGGAGTAACCAGTTGGTCCAACATAGTGAAAGATACCTGTGCTGAAGAACACTGTGACTACTATAAGATGGGATGAGCAGGTAGAAAATGCCTTCCTTTGTCCTTCAGAAGACTTGATCTTCATGATGGTGGAGATGATGTGGATGTAGCTTATAACGATATAAAGAAATGGGGTAAAGCCAACGAACACACTAACGACATATATTAATATTTTGCTGGCCTTGGTGGAGTTACAGGCTACTTGTACCAATGATGGAACATCACAAAAAAATTGATTTACACTCTCCTCCAACTGACAGAATTCAAGTTTGGAAGCCATGACCGTATGAAGGATAGAATTGAAGAAACCACTCAACCATGATGCAGCTGCAAGACCGGCACCAAGTTTTATTCTCATGACCACCTGATAACGTAACGGGTTGCATATGGCAACAAAACGGTCATACGCCATCACAGCCAATAGAATACACTCAGCCCCACCCAGAGAGACAAACAGATACAACTGTGCAATACAATTGACCAGGGAAATCCTTTTGTTGCCTGTCGCACAATTAAATGTTATGATTGGGAGAGTGGTGGAGGCGTAACAAATGTCCAACACAGAGAGATTACTAAGAAAAAAATACATTGGTGTGTGCAGATGTGTTTCAACCCTAATAATGATAAAAATGCAGAAATTGCCAATTAGGATAGTACAATAAATGAGGGATAACAAAAAGGTGATGATGAAGAAACGATCATTGGAAAAATTTAACAATAAAATATTGTTCACCATTGTCTGGTTCTTGTACTCGTGCAAAGGGGTAAAGGACATCTAAAACAAAAAAGTCACTCATTATAGTATGTATTTGAATAGAAACTATGTGGTAGATAATGTAGGGTCCTCTGATATAACAATATCCTTTTCTACTGGCAGGCACACAGGAGCCAGGCCATTTGTTGACTAAATTTTTCCAATTTGTCAAATCCCTTACCAGTTAAAAGTTCATTATCCACTCCTTTTCCTTTCCCATGTATTCCCCATCAATGTGTGACCTACATGCATTCAATGACACACAATAGAAGTACTGTATATGAGAAAACTGCCTACAAAGTACAGAAAACATTTTCAAATCTTAGTAAGAAAAGACCATTTTAACAATCAAGCTCCTTGTTGCCCCCTCCATCATTGTTGAGGTTGGATTTTTTCTATAGTAATCATATAATTTATTGTTATTAATGACTAAAACTATCTTGGTTCAGAAAGTAGCTCTAAACCCAATCACTAAAATATTTCTAAACTTAATGTAATTTAAAATGTTTTTAAATCTGCACCTTTTATTAAAACCTGCCATGAAGGTCCTTGTTTATGCACTTCCTTTCTTAGGGTGACAGCACTCTGTCCCTGTCTCCAAAGTGTTCTCCTATGTTGTCCCCCTGTTACACTACATGCACCCCTGGTTGAGACTACAAGCACCTGGATGACACACGTTGCATAGGCATGGTCAACCAATGGCACTGTTAGGAAGCCAGTCTAGAACGAGGATATGCAGCTGATGCTGGAGAGCCTGTATGTAGAGAGGAAGTGGCTGAATGAGGCTGGAGAAGATCGGCGGCACTGAGATGTAAACAAAAAGCGAAAAAAAGGTGAGAACAGTATTTAATTAAAAAAGTGAAAATTGTTTTTGATACACAATGCTTTAGCAAACTAAATGTCATCCAGTTAGGGTTTAGATCTACTTTAAGCTTAAACTAGCTACACCAGGAAAAGGTATGCCGTCTATCGTACTAATACAGATATCGGAGCTGGTAGTTGAAATCTAAGTGAAAAATCTTAAAAAATTACGTGCCTCCTCCCGTGATTTCTCTGTCAAAATCAACGGCTCAACTATCAACCTGTCCCCCCATGCCAAGATTCTAGGTGTAATCCTGGACTTTGAACTATCCTTTTGGCCCCACATCCAATCACTGTTCAAAGTTTGCCGCCTCAACCTCCACAACATCTCCAAGATATGCCCCTTCCTAACCACCGCAAAGCTTCTAATCCGCTCCCTGGTCATCTCTCGCCTCATCTACTGCAACTCCCTCCTCATGGGATTACCTTTACATAGGCTATCCCCCCTTCAGTCCATCATGAATGCTGCTGCAAGACTCATCCACCTTACCAACCATTCAGTGTCCTCCGCCCCTCTCTGCCAATCCCTCCATTGGCTTCCATAAATTAAATTCAAGATGCTAATAACAACTTACAAAGCCATCCACAACTTGGCCCCCAACTACACCACAAACCTAGTCTCAAAATAACAACCTAAATGTTCTCTTCGTTCCTCCCAAGACCTCCTGCTCTCTACTGTAGCTCCCTTGTCACCTCATCCCATGCTCGCCTCCAGGATGTCAGAAACCATGAAATCAGGCCAAGAAAGAAGTACAGTTAAATCACACTTGTTTAATAATAAAAGTAAAAAGAACAAACGTCAAAACATAGCCAAAGTTCAGTATCCGGAACGGATAGTGAGCCAAGCCAGAAGTCAGAGATCAATGTAGGGGAACAGCAAGCAGGATCTGGAGCCAGAAGGGATGTCAGCAAAGCAAGTCTTGAACAGGATCACAGGAGATAGTTTCTGTGATGTTGACCAAGGCTAAGGCAGAGCTCCTCTGGACTGGACGGCAGGACTGAGGAGCAGGATATCATCAACAGCTGAGTAACTGTGGAGAGATAGGAGCTGGCAATTAGCCGACAGCTGAGCAGCTAGCTCAGAGAAGGAAGGGCTGAGCCCAGCCCTTAAAGTACCCACTCCTCAATGACCCCTCCCCCTCGGAGGACCACCAGGCTTGAGGGGAAAACGTCTATGGAAATCACGGAGGAGGACAGGGGCATGTACGTCCAAGGATGAGACCCTAGAGCGTTCCTCCGGACCGTACCCTTTCCAATGCACCAGGTACTGTATGTGCCCACAGAACCTACGGGAGTCAAAAATGGATTGAATTTCATACTCCTCATGGTTCTCAACCTGTACAGGGTGAGGACGTGGCACCGAGGTGGTAAAGCGGTTGCAGACCAAAGGTTTTAATAAGGAAACATGAAATACATTCGAAATATGCATATTAGAAGGAAGGGCTAATGCGTAAGCCACTGGGTTAATCCTGCAAAGAATACGGAAAGGCCCAATAAACCGAGGTGCGAACTTCAGTGAGGGAACACGAAGTCGGAGGTTGAGAGATGACAGCCGGACCCTGTCCCCAACCTGGTATAAAGGCGTAGGAAGGCGTAGGTAGGCATCTGCGGGCAGCATGGAGTCTGTACCTATCATTAGCATGTCGTAAAGCCTCCTGGACCTGTGCCCAAGTGGAACAAAGACCACGGAGATGCCTTTTCTAATGCAGGAATACTCTGTGGAACAAACGAGTCAGGCAATATGGAAGGTTGGAAACCACAATTCGCCATAAACGGGGACAATCGGGAAGCAGAATTCAAGGCACTGTTGTGAGCAAACTCTGCCCACAGTAATAGGTCTGACCAGTTGTTATGATGGTCAGAAATATGGCAACTTAGGAATTGCTCCAAGGACTGATTGGCTTGTTCTGCGGCCCCATTAGACTGCAGGTGATACGCAGAGGAGAAAGCAAGCTGAATTCCCAACTGTGCACAAAAGGCTCACCAGAACCGGGACACAAACTGACTACCCCTGTCCGAGACAATCACCTTGGGTAGCCAATGTAAGCGAAAGATCTCCCGAGCAAAAATGGAAGCCAGTTCTTTAGAAGTGGGCAGCTTCTTAAGTGGAATACAATGACACATCTTTGAGAACCGGTCAACCACCATAAGGATAACTGTGTTGCCCTGGGAGTTGGGTAACTTGGGTAAATCCATAGGCAGGTGGGTCAAGAGCCTCTCTCCATTGGGTATGGGTTGTAGGAGGTCCACTGGAAGGTGTCGTGGAGTGCACACGGAACAGGCAATTACGAAGGAAGTTACATCAGCACGTAGACTAGGCCACCAGAATTGTTGGGAAATGGCCCAAAAGAGTTGATTCTTCCCAGAGTGACCAGCAGCCTTGGGAGAATGGTAAGTCTGGAGCATGGCAGTAGAAGACTCTTTGGGACAAAGCAGCGGTCACAAGGTTTCTCAGGTGGAGCATGGACCTGAGCAGCAAGAATTTTGTCACCCAAAGGAGACGTGAGACTGGTACGAACCGTAGCCAGAATACGATCAGGAGGAATCACAGGAACTGGAACCGACTCCAGCTTGGAAGTGGAGGAAAATTGTCGTGACAAGGTGTCAGCCCTTACATTCTTAGTACTGGGTAAGAATGAGACAAAGTAATTGAAACTTGACCAAGAAAAGAGCCCATCGCGCCCTTCTGGGAGAGAGGCGTTTAGCCTCAGACAAGAATGTGAGATTCTTATGGTCAGTAAGAATGAGAACCGGCACAGTGGTACCTTCGAGAAGATGTCTGCATTCTTTCAGGGCTAAAATGATCGCCAACAGCTCTCTGTCACCAATCTCGTAATTGCACTCCGCAGGTGAAAATTTCTTGGAAAAGTAGCCACAAGGATGCATAGCGCTCTCAGAGGTAGGACGTTGAGACAGAAGGGTGCCAACATCAGTCTCAGAAGCATCAACCTCAAGGATAAAACGTAACATAGGATCAGGATGTGCCAACACAGGAACAGAAACAAAGGCAGCCTTGAGACTCTAAAAGGCCTTAATGGACTCCGGAAACCAACTCTGTGGGTTACCGTCCTTTCTGGTCATATCAGTCAGGGGCTTGACCAGAGACGAGAAGTTACGAATAAACTTCCGATAATAGTTGGCAAAGCCCAGGAAACGCTGCAGGGCCACTGTAGAACTGATGAAAGTTTCTCTGGGTCCATCGAAAAACCAGCAGTGGAAATGACATAACCCAGGAATTTAACCTGTTCACGATGGAACTCGCATTTCTCCAGTTTACAATAGAGATTGTTCTCTCTTAGTTTCCGAAGCACACAACAGAAATCTGTGTGGTGGCTCTCCAGGGACTTGGAAAATATGAGGATATCATCGAGATAAACCACCACACATAACTGCAACAAATCTCAGAGGAATTCGTAAATTCCTGGAAAACTGCTGGGGCGCTACAAAGGCCAAAAGGCATTACGAGGTACTCATAATGACCTGTTCTGGTATTAAACGCAGTTTTCCACTCATCGCCCTCCTTAATCCTCACAAGATTGTATGCCCCTCTCAAATCAAGCTTCGTGAAAACCGTTGCTCCCTTGAGTCAAATAATTCCGTAATCAATGAAATCGGATAGGCATTCTTAATCGTGAAACGATTGAGACCCCTATAATCAATAAAAGGTCTCAGTTCACCACTCTTCTTCTTCACAAAGAAGAAACCAGCACCAGCAGGAGACAAGGATTTGCAGATGAAACCTCGATAAAGTGCATCTGCAACATTCTCCTCCATGGCCTTATCAAGACCGTAAACCCGGCCACGAGAGGGTATGGCACCAGGTTGAAGATCAATTGGGCAATCATACGGCCAGTGTGGGGGCAAACTACCAGCTTGACCTTTGTCAAAAACCTTGCTAAAATCGCGGTACTCCTCCGGCAGGGAGGAGAGTGCAGAGGTGCACAGGACCTTGGCTACCTTCTGGAAGCATGTCTCACTGCATTGTGGTGACCAGGAGAGAACCTCAGCATGGAGCCAATGAAAAGAGGGGTTGTGCCTCTGTAACCAAGGATAACCAATAACCAGCGGAAACTTAGGTGAGGAAATAACTTGAAATTGGATTATCTCATGGTGAAGAGCCCCTATGGCCATGGACAACGGAACAGTCTCATAAGTCACATGGGCAGGCTGTAGAGGTCTCCCGTCAAGAGCCTCAATGGCAAGTGGAGTGTCACGCAGCTGCAGCAGAATCGAGTGCTTCGATACAAAGGCAGCATCAATGAACAGGCCTGCAGCCCCAGAGTCAATTAGAGCCTGTATCTCGACGGATGACCCAGCCCAAGAAAGGGCAACCGGAACCAGGGGCTCATCCTTCTGGATAACTGGGGACGAAACAACGCCACCTAACGCCACCTAAGGTCTGTCCATGACAGGACCTCAAGGTTGGCTGGATGAGTAGGACAAGACTTCAAAAAGTGACCTGCCTGGCCACAATAAAGGCACAATCTCTCCTTCCTCCTAAAGGTTCTCTCATCTGCAGAGAGATGCGTGAAGCCCAAGTGTATGGGTTCACCTTCACTGACCGACTCGGTACCAGGAGGCATGGGAGGTGAGGGAGGCACGGGTGGGACTGCAAAGCTCGGAGACAAACATACAGGAGGCTTTCGCAAGCGCTTCTTAAAAGAGAGTCTTTCTCTGAGTCTGGAGGCAATGAGGATGGCAAACGTGATCAACTTCTCCAGCTCAGTGGGTATATCACGGGCTGCTATCTCATCCTTGATGGTATCCAAGAGACCATGAGAAAAAGCAGCCACGAGGGCCTCATTGTTCCACGCAACCTCTGCTGCCAGAGTACAGAATTCAATGGCATAGTCGGCAACAGTTCTCGTACTCTGTTCGATGGACATGAGACACTTGGCAGCAGAAGCGGAGCATGCGGGAACGTCAAATACCCTTTTAACCACTTGCTGACCGCAGCATGTACATATACGTCCCTTTTTTGGGGGCGGATATCATTGTTATGGCAGCAGCTAGCTGCCATAACCCTGGTATCCCCGTGTTCGGCCGGCTACAAGATAAAAGTGGTCTCTGCGGTGGATTCGCCGGAAGATCACTTTTATCGGTGGCGGGAGAGGGCCCCCCCTCCCGGCGCGATCCGCTGCCCTCCGCCGCTTACCGGAGCCTTCGGCAGCGGTGGAGGCGATCGCGTCTGTCCCCTGGGATGACATGGAGATGAGTGAGGGGAAGATGGCCCCCACCCGTCTCCATGACACTGCAGGGCGGAAGCGACATCAAAACGTCACTTCCGCTCATATCTCTTAAAGCCACATTTTTTCAATGTCATTTTTTCAAATGACAATTTTTTTTTTTTTTAATTGCATTTAAGTCCAAATATGAGATCTGAGGACTTTTTGACCCCAGATCTCATATTTAAGAGGACCTGTCATGCTTTTTTCTATTACAAGGGATGTTTACATTCCTTGTAATAGGAATAAAAGTGGTCCAATCTTTTTTTTTTTTTTAAACAGTGTAAAAATAAATAAAATCAAGTAAAATAAATAAGAACATTTTTTTTTAAAAACGCCCCGTCCTAAGGAGCTTGCGCGCAGAAGCGAACGCATACGTGAGTAGCGCCCGCATATGAAAACGGCAGTCAAACCACACATGTGAGGTATCGCCGCGATCAGTGGTGGAACTATAGGGGTCGCTGCAGTGGCACTTGCGACTGGGCCCTGCCATTCTGCCGCTGTGGGGGGGCCCAAGACCCGGCATCTCCCCCTGCACCTCTGGCTTGCTGTTTGGAATGCAGTGGGGGGAGGTGGGAGGCAGCGATCGGCAGCTCTATTGTTCCTGTGGGCGGTGGGATCTCCCTGCAGCTTGTAGTTCTTCCTGAGTGTCAGTGTAAACAGTGGAGAGAGGAGGGGAGGGGCCTCTGACCAGGGCAGGTATCAGTTTAACTTTCAGTGAGTTGCTCTGCTTGTACACTGCTGCTGATACATGCCCGGGTCAGAGGCCCCTCCCCTCTCCACTGTATACACTCAGAAGAAGAACTACAAGCCACATGGAGATTCCCCTGCCAGTGCACACCATAGAGCTGCTGATCGCCGCCTCCCACCTCCACCAGCCAGGTACATGGGGAACCTCTTGAAGGAGGGGGGGGTCAGCAGTCTGGGGACCCTGATGTGTGGGGGGGGCTTTCTGGGAACATTAATGTAAGGAGGGGCTCTCTGGGGACCCTGATGTAAGGAGGGGCTCTCTGGGGACCCTGATGTATGGGGGGGCTCTCTGGGGATCCTGATGTATGGTGGGGGGGCTCTCTGGGGACCCTGATGTAAGGAGGGGCTCTCTGGGGACCCTGATGTATGGGGGGGCTCTCTGGGGACCCTGATGTATGGAGGGGGCTCTCTGGGGACCCTGATGTATGGGGGGGCTCTCTGGGGACACTGATGTCTTGGGGGTCTCTCTGGATACCCTGATGTAAGGGGAGGATCCCTGGGGATCCTGATGTAAGGAGGGAGGCTCCCTGGGGACCCTAATATAGGGGGAAGCTTTCTAAGGACCCTGATGTAGGGGAGGCTCTCTAGGGACCATAATGTAGGGAAAGGGGTCTCTGGGGACCCTGACGTAAGGAGGGGCTCTCTGGGGACCCTGATGTAAGGGGAGGCTCTCTGGGGACCCTGATGTAAGGGGGGGCTCTCTGGGGACCCTAATGTAAGGAGGGGCTCCCTGGGAACCCTGATGTAAGTGGGGCTCTCTGGGTACCCTGATGTAAGGGGGGGATCCCTGGGGACCCTGATGTAAGGAGGGCGGCTCTCTGGGGACCCTAATATATGGGGAGGCTCTCTAAGGACCCTGATGTAAGGGGGGGCTCTCTGGGGACCCTGATGTAGGTGTTGGATCCCTGGGGACCCTGATGTAAGGGGGGGATCCACATTCAGATATGTAACGATATATATATTATATATATATATATATACACATATATATTTTATATATATATATATATATATATATATATATATATATATATATATATATATATATATATATACACATATATATTATATATATGTGTATGCCCGCCAAAGTGTATGACTTTCCTTACTTAGCTGCTATGGGCTCTAGCCCGAGATCTTTTGTAGACCTAGCAACGCCACTGGTGGGGGCCCTTCATGGTTTCTTGCACCGGGGCCCTGAAGATTCTAGTTACGCCTCTGGCCACGATTGTTAGAACGAGAGCAATAATTCTAGCCCTAGACCTCCTCTGTAACGCAAAACATGCAACCTGTAGAATTTTTTAAACGTCCCTTATGGAGATTTTTGAGGGGAAAAGTTTGACGCCATTCCACAAGTGAGCACAATTTTAAAGCGTGACATGTTGGGTATCAATTTACTCGGCTTAACATTATCTTTCACAATATAAAAAAGATTGGGCTAACTTTACTGCTGTCTTATTTTTTTATTCAAAAAAGTGAATTTTTTTTTTTTTTAAAGTGCACTTGTAAGACTGCTGCGCAAATACGGTGTGAAAAAAGTATTGCAATGACCGCCATTATATTCTCTAGGGTGTTAGAAAAAATATATATATAATGTTTGGGGGTTCTAAGTAATTTTCTAGCTAAAAAAACATGTTTTAATCATGTAAACACCTAAATTCCAAAATGAGGCTGGTCTTTACGAAGCCACAAACTCAGGGTAGCTCAAGACAACAGGTTTTTTACGTCTCCCATAGAGGGTTTGCCCAGACCAAGGCACTCTCAGAAAGCAAAGATATCACGAAACCTACTTTGCTTCTGTCCGTAGGAAACGCCTGGGGCAGCATCTTAAAGTATATCTCAACCTGGTTGAGAAACCCTCTGCATTGAACTGGATCGCTCCCAAATCGCTGGGGAATCGGAGCAAAACCAGACATACCTTTTATAGAGGTAATACTCGAGGCAGGTGCCTGCACAGAGACTGGAGCAGCAGCAGGGTAGGCCTGCAACATAGGTTGTACCGGGGCGGCCACAGTGGGAGATTCCAGGTGAGCCGTGTGACTCAGGAGCGTTTGTAACGCCATGGCAAACTGATCCATGTGGTAATCCAGTTCATCCAATCTGGAAAAAATATTACCAACAAGTGGATTGACTGCATCTTCTGAATTCATGGCCTTTGCCTACTGTCAGAAACCATGAAATCAGGCCGAGACAGAAGTACGGTTAATTCACACTTGTTTAATAGTAAAAGTAAAAAGAAAAAACGTAGTCAAAACATAGCCAAAGTTTAGTAACCGGAATGGATAGTCAGCCAAGCCAGAAGTCAGGAATCAATGTAGTGCAACAGCAAGCAGAAAGGATGTCAGCAAAGCAAGTCTTGAACAGGCTCACAGGAGATTTCTGTGATCATGACCAAGGCGAAGGCAGAGCTCCTCTGGACTAGACGGCTTAAGTAGGCAGGACTGATGAGCAGGATATCATCAACAGCTGAGTACCTGTGGAGAAATAGGAGCTGGCAATTAGCTGAGCAGCCAGCTCAGAGAAGGAAGGGCTGAGCCCAGCCCTGACAAACATCTAGGGCGGGGGTTGGCAACCCGCCAATGGCGATCTACCCATCGATCGCGAAAGGGTGACCGGTAGATCTTGGGTCTGCAGTGCCGACCCCTCAAAACAATTCCTTCCAGAATCCCGAGCAGAGCAGCACACACAAGCAGCCGCTCTGCAACATGGCTTCACTGACTCCTGTGATCCCCCCTCACATCCGTCCCGCCCATTTTATACAGCTCACACAGACACTCTGTATAGATGTGAGGGGAGGGGATGGAAAGCAGCATGTCTGAGCTGTATACTCCTGACCTGTAATGCTGAGCTGTATACTCTGATCTGTAATGCTAAGCTGTATACTCCTGACCTGTGATGCTGAACTGTATACTCCAGACCTGTGATGCTGAGCTGTAAAAATCCTGACCTGTAATACTGAGCTGTATACTCTGATCTGTAATGCTGAGCTGTATACTCCTGACCTGTGATGCTGAGCTGTATACTCCTGACCTGTAATGCTGAGCTGTATACTCTGATCTGTAATGCTGAGCTGTATACTCCTGACCTGTAATGCTGAGCTGCATACTCTGTTCTGTAATGCTGAGCTGTATACTCCTGACCTGTTATGCTGAGCTGTATACTCTGATCTGTAATGCTGAGCTGTATACTCCTGACCTGTGATGCTGAGCTGTATACTCCAGACCTGTGATGCTGAGCTGTAAAAATCCTGACCTGTAATGCTGAGCTGTATACTCTGATCTGTAATGCTGAGCTGTATACCCCTGACCTGTGATGCTGAACTGTATACTCCTGACCTGTAATGCTGAGCTGTATACTCTGATCTGTAATCCTGAGCTGTATACTCCTGACCTGTGATGCTGAGCTGTATACTCCTGATTTGTAATGCTGAGCTGTATACTCTGATCTATAATGCTGAGCTGTATACTCCTGACCTGTGATGCTGGGCTGGCTGTATACTCTGACCTGTGATGCTGAGCTGTATACTCCTGACCTGTAATG
Organism: Lithobates clamitans; assembly: GCA_037952925.1. Classification (NCBI taxonomy): domain Eukaryota; kingdom Metazoa; phylum Chordata; class Amphibia; order Anura; family Ranidae; genus Lithobates; species Lithobates clamitans. Next base: position 129,960 of record JBBGZY010003056.1, read on the forward strand.
CTGGGCTGTATACTCCTGACCTGTGATGCTGAGCTGTATACTCCTGACCTGTGATGGCGAGCTGTATACTCCTGACCTGTAATGCCGAGCTGTATACTTCTGACCTGTGATTCTGGGCTGTATATTCCTGACCTGTAATGCTGGGCTGTATACTCCTGACTTGTGATGCTGAGCTGTATACTCCTGACCTGTGATGGTGAGCTGTATACTCCTGACCTGTAATGCTGAGCTGTATACCCCTGACCTGTAATGCTGAGCTGTATACCCCTGACCTGTAATGCATGCATGGGCCCTAAACCCGGAAGCAGGCATTGACGTACGGGCACATCGCTTTGCCTGTGTGGGCCACCCATTCACAGTACACTGAAGGCGTGCAGTTCGCAAGTGGTTAAAAAAATATTTAGTTATGATTTAATTCACTATATAGTTGGTTTCTACATACACTATATTGTCAAAAGTATTGGGATGCCTGCCTTTACACATGAACTTTAATGGCATCCCAATCTTAGTCTGTAGGGTACAATATTGAGTTGACATTTGTAAGGTCAGGCACTGATGTTGGATGAGAAGGCCTGGCTTGCAGCCTCCGCTCTAATCACCCTAAAGGTGTTCTATCGGGTTGAGGTCAGAACTAAGTCAAGTTCCTCCATCGAAAATCTCGCTCATTTATGTTTTTATGGACCTTGCTTTGTGCACTGGTGTGCAGTCATGTTGGAACAGGAAGGGACCATCTCCAAACTGTTCCCACAAAGTTGGGAGCATGAAATTCTCCAAAATGTCTTGGTATTCTGACACCTTAAGAGTGCCCTTCACTGGAACTAAGGGGCCAAGCCCAACCCCTGAAAAACAACCCTACACCATAATCCCTCCTCCACCAAATGATTTGGACCAGTGCACAAAGCAAGATCCATAAAGACATGGATGAGTGAGTTTGGGGTGAAGGAACTTGACTGGCCTGCACAGAGTCCAGACCTCAACCTGATAGAACACCTTTGGGATAAATTAGAGAACCGACTGTGATCCAGGCCTTCTCGTCCAACATCAGTGCCTGACCTCGCAATTGCGCTATTGGGAGAATGGTCAAACATTCCCATAGACACACTCCTAAAACTTGTGGACAGCCTTCCCAGAAGAGTTGAAGCTCCTAAAGCTGCAAAGGATGGGCCAACTCAACATTGAACCCTACGGACTAAGACTGGGATGCCATTAAAGTTCATGTGTGTGTAAAGGCAGGCGTCCCAATACTTTTGGTAATATAGTGTATATAGCAAAATCTAAACCAGCAATGGTTTTAAATCTTCCCTACGCCATCCAAAACTGAAAAGAAAAATGGTTTAGCTATATATGCACTTTGGCTACTCCTCAGTGGGGTGTTTGTGATGAACCCCTTGTTGCCAATTATCTCATTTAGGACACCTTGAAAATCAGTGTTTTGTCTATCACACAAGTACATTGCCTAAGGGCCCTTTCACACGGCTTTCCCATCAGGTCCGCCTCTCAGTTTTTCAGGCGGACCTGATCAGACACGCCATTCACTCCTATGGAGCTGCGGATGTCAGTGGTGACATGTCCGCTGACATCTGCCACTATTCTGAACCGATCCTGCATGTGAAATCCAGACGGATGGTGGTCCTATTTTCCATCTGTCTGACGGATCAAATGAAAACGGACAGGCGGTTCATTTTCATTTGATCTCCCCATAGAGGAGAGCGGGGCTATGACAGGTCCGTCCCTGCACAGTGAGCGAAGACAGACCTGTCACCCGCTTGCTCAGCGGGGATCAGCGGATCGATCCCCGCCGAGCAAAGCAGAGTCTGCCGAACGGACCACCTTGGGTGCCCCTCTGCCCCAAAGCACCCACCCCCCATGTTGAGGTCATGCGGCCTGGTGCGGCTCAGAATGGGGGGGGGGGCGCTCGCTCCTCCCCACCCCCTTTCCTGAAAGGCCAAGCTGGTGCTTAGATAAGGGTCTGGTATGGATTTGGGGGGACCCCACACCGTTTTTTTCGGCGTGGGGGTTCCCCTTAAAATCCATGCCAGACCGAAGGGCCCAGTATGCTCATGAAGGGGGAACCCATGCCGTTTTATTTTTTTAAAAAATTGGCGTGGAGTTCCCCCTAATTATTTGGTAATCAAAGTCGCGTCCCTGCTCACTGAAGTCGTACTTTAAGTCGTGGGGCAGTCAGATCCACAGTCGTATGACTGTCTTGTCAAAAACGCGGCTGTGAAATCGCGGCAAAATCGCATGACTTTGGAGTAGCACAAGTGTGAACGGGGCCTTAGTGTTTATTAAGCTTTAATGTAGCTGAGGCCCTAATAATGTACTTTGTGAGTGGCTAAGATATGGGAATAACATGTTTACAGAGACATGATCAAAGATCTGCTGAAGAAAGATATCAGACCACATACACCGCTATACACTGTATACACCGCTCCTCCACCGCTCCTGCCCATTGAAATGAATGGGCACCGCTGCCGAATCGCCTGCAAAGTGCTTTGGCTGCAGCGCTACACGGGCGCATTTAACCCTTTATTCGGCCTCTAGCGGGGGGTTAAAAGCGCCCCACTAGCGGCCGAATAGCGCCGCTAAAACGGCAGTAAAGCCCTGCTAAAACTAGCAGCGTTTTACCATCAATTCCCACCCTCCCCAGTGTGAAATCAGCCTAAATGTTATTTAAAGAGTAATAAAAATAATAAGCAACATACCTTAGCTTTTCATAAAATGGTTGTGTATAAATGGCCAAGAAAATGAATGTTATGGCGGTATTACAAGATAATAAAAACTACAGAGAACAGCTCAGGTGAAGAGTCTGTACAATGACTATACAGTAGTTTATATTATTATTAATATTATGCTATGACATTCTGCATCTTGAAAGCCGATGTCACACGTACACTTAGCCTGCACCTACCTAATGAGAACCGCTGAGTGTTTCGAGAATTTATCCTGAAAGCAGAACCCACTGGGAATTTCTCTCCCGACACCACTGATAATATAAGTGAACTAATAATAGAAGAAACAAAATAACACATAAAAAATAATAAGCTCTAAAGAGCAGGGACCTTTTAATCACTCTTGTTTTTAATTATATTATAACCGTAGTATCTCCCTTTGTTTTGTAAACTGCTGAGCAAATTGTTACTATTTAAAACCTTAATAATAATAATAATAATAATAATAACAACATATAGAAAGGAAAGGTTTCCCATGGGTTTTGTGTTGCAGCAAAATTTTCGAAGGTAATTTAGAAAAATATAAATTTATTGAAAAAAGTAATAACATACAAAAGCATGAATTATGTTAAAACATGAGCTCTGTGGATGAGGCTAATGCAAATACAACAGAATACAGCCGTTGAAAGTACGGTACATGAAAAACATAGCATGATATAGGTATATATATTCATACTGAAAAAAACCTGACGTGTTTCGACCTTTGTCAGCGCTCTTTCTTTCTGGGGGAAAGAGTAAAAGAACTCTAAAGAAAAATACATTGTATAAGTGGACACGTTAAAGACTCAAACAACAATGTGTATTAATATTAACACATTAGATTATGATTTTATAATTACCACTAATGGCTGTAGGACAAGCCTCCCAATTGTTGTACTTAAAAATTTGCTTTGAGGATCCAGGCGATGCGGCAGGAACTCACACCTCAACTCGCAGGGGTAGGGGGCAGATATCGAAGAGGCCAGGAGGACCTACAAGAGGCCGTGCTTGAGCCCACACCAGGGAAATGGGGCACGGAGGATACCAGGAACTGAAAGACAGAACCAAACAATCCCCAAGTCACTGTAAGACTTTAGTAATAACAATAAATTAAATTGAATATTATTAAGTCAAGACCTTGTAATTATTTAAGGACTAAGGAAGTGTGTGGGTGTTTGCAGGTGAGTGGGAACAAATGAGAAAAGGAAAGAAAGAAAAGAGTGAAAATGTGCTGAAGTGACACAGCTGTAACTTGTCACTTTTCCATCTAGTCACCCCCTTCATACATTTGGGTTTTCGTTGTCACCGTGGTCACCATCTTTCGGTTCTCGGTATCCCCCGTGCCCCATTTCCCTGGTTTGGGCTCAAGCGCAGCCTCTTGTAGGTCCTCCTGGCCTCTTCGATATCTGCCCCCTACCCCTGTGTGGGGAGGCGTGAGTTCCTGGATACTCAAAGCAAATTTTTAAGCACAACAATTGGGAGTCCTACAGCCGTTAGTGGTAATTATAAAATCATAATCTAATGTGTTAATATTAATACACATTGTTGTTTGACTCTCTAACGTGTCCACTTATACAATGTATTTTTCTTTAGAGTTCTTTTATTCTTTCCCCCAGAAGAAGACCTCTACTGACAATGGTCGAAATGCTTCAGTGTTTTTTCAGTATGAATATATATACCTATATCATGCTATGTTTTTCATGTACTTTCAACGGCTGTATTCTGATGTATTTGCATTAGCCTCATCCACAGAGCTCATGTTTTAACATAATTCATGCTTTTGTATGTTATTACTTTTTTCAATAAATTTATATTTTTCTAAATTACCTTTGAAATTTTTGCTGCAACACAAAACCCCATGGGGAAGCCTTTCCTTTCTGTATTCTGGGGCATGCAGCAACTTATATTCTGGGGCATGTAGCAATCGGGGCATGCAGCAACTTCTTATCTCACAACCAGCATTGCTTTGCATTTTTCAATAATAATAACAACATTCACTCAAACAACTCTTAAATTTTTTTTTTTTTTTAAAAACTGCAATTGAGCCCACTCAGCATTAAGGGTTAAAACCTCATGCAGGCTCTTGTCACATGATTATGATCTTTGCAACACCCCTGTAAAGCTACACCATGTGTGGTTGAGTTTGCGATGGGCCCAGAGAGAGAGAGTGAGGACTGAACAGTGCCTTGTGTTATCTCATGAGCTACAAGTTCTTTAACCAATTGTAGACACTTCTGTAGGGATCTGCTGCCCTCTATTGTCTGTATTTGTAAATAGCTTTTGCTTATTAAAGCGGAACTTCAGTCATTTTTCATCTTTCCACCTATTAAAACTTCTGCCCTTGTTGTTTTAACTTTGGATAGTAAAACTTTTTTTTTCTGCCAATAAATACCTTATACAGCCCACTTCCTGTTTCTTGTCTGGAAAAATGCCTAGGCTTATGACATCATGCACAGCTCTCTCTCTCTCTCTCCTGAGAGTTTGCCAGGAAGGGAGGGGGAACGAGTTACAAGAGAGCCAATGAGAGCTGCAGAGCTGGAGGTGTGCCTCTGTGTGTCTGTGTAAATCCAGGAAGTGAACAGGCAGCAGCTTCAGCTGCCCACAGTTAAAATGGTCGCAGCCAGACTCAGTGGAGGGAGACTTCTGCAGCATATTTGGCAAGTACAGAATCACAGTATATATAAAATAACATGCAAAGTGGTTGGAGGGAAGCTTCAGAATGACAAAGATGTTTTTATTACGAATGCTGTGAGCAGACTGCAGTTCCTTTTTAAGTAAGATTGGTTACAGACTGCTAGTTGGATCAGAAACCTTGATTGGGGGACTGTGATGTTATATAAAGGGGAGTTTCCAGTCAGTAAACTCAGAACAAAGCCACATGACCTTATCCACACAGGAGTTGCTGCACTTCACCCATGTCAGAAGCAGAGACTATTAGGCAAGTATTCTAATAGGTTAACTGCAGCTGCCCAATGCATTTTGAGTATGTATTGGAAATCCTGTGATGGACATATCCCTGTTATTATATCACATGTGTACCAGATAACTAGGTCTGTGCTACTGTACACTCTACTTCTGGGGTCTCCAAACGATGGCCCTTCACTTGTTCAGGAACTACAATTCCCATCATGCCTAGCCATGTCTGTGAATGTCAGAGTTTTACAATGCCTCATTGGATGTGTAGTCCTGCAACAGCTGGAGGGCTGTAGTTTGAAGATCCCTGCTCTACTTTATTAGGTACACCTTGCTAGTACCGGTTTGGACCCCCTTTTGCCTTCAGAACTGCCTTCATTCTTGGTGGCACAGATTCAACAAGGTGTTGGAAACATTCCTCAGAGATTTTGGTCCATAGTGACATGATAGCATCACGCAGTTGCTGAAGATTTGTCGGCTGCACTTCCATGATGCGAATCTCCCATTAGACCACATCCCAAAGGTGCTCTATTGGATTGAGATCTGGTGACTGTGGAGGCCATTGGAGTACAGTGAACTTATTGTCATGTTCAAGAAACCAGTGGTGAGATGATCTGAGCTTTGTGACATGGTGCATTATCCTGCTGGAAGGAGCCATCAGAAGATGGGTACAATGTAGTCATGAAGGGATGGACATGGTCAGCAACAATACCCAGGAAGGCTGTGGCATTTAAACGATGCTCGATTGGTACTAAGATGCCCAAAATATGCCAAGAACATATCCTCCACACCATTACACCACCGCCACCAGCCTGAACAGTTGATACTAGACATGTGCAATTTGTTTCGGTCCGAATAAAAATTGGGGCAATTTTTTTGTTACACCCGAATGAAATAGTAAAGAAAAGTAAGGAATTTCATTGAAATCTGTTAAAATTTATTTTGTTTATTCATTTTCTAATGAATTCCAACTTTTCAGAAAGATTAGAATTTGGATCGGCTGATTTGAATTCTGTGTGAAGAAATAGCTGGTTGTTAAGCAGCGGGCCGGGAAGCCTTCCTTAACAACCATGAGTCATCATCTGTCAGCGGGCTTCCCCAATGATAGATGAATGTAAAGATAAAGAATGCCATCAATTGCCCGGCAATAGAAAAATGTTTAAAAAATGGCGTAGGGTCCCCCCCCCAGTCCATACCAGGCCCTTGGGGTCTGGTATACATTTTAAGGGAAACCCCACACCATTTTTTTTTCTAAATGGCGTGGTGTCCCCCCAAAATCCATACCAGACCCTTATCTGAGCATGCAGCCCGGCAGGTCAGGAAAGGGGGGGGGCAGTGAGTGGCCCCCCTCCTGAACCATACCGAGCCACATGCCCTCCACATGGGGGATGGGTGCACATTCTTGATGGGGACAAGGGCCTCTTCTTGACAACCCTGGGCTGTGGTTGTCAGGGTCTGCAGGTGGGGGGGCTTATCGGAATCTGGAAGCCCCCTTTAACAAGGAGGCCCCCAGATCCTGGCCCCGCCTATGTGAATGGGTATAGTGTCCCTTAATGTAAATCCATCGGTAATCATGACACCCGCCGGACCCGAAAAATAGAAAAAAATAAAAATCCCCCCTCTCCTGGGAGGTCTCCTGCCATATGCCCGCTCTGCGCTTTGACAGTTCTTCTATAGGCAAGGGGCACGGCCACCCCACCCCGTCACCCGGTGCCACCGCCCCCTTTTGACATCACGTGACGTCAAAAGGAGACGGGCCACTTTGTAATGTAACCGGGTGGCCCCGCCCCTTGCCTATATAAGAACCGTCAAATGTGTTAATATATAAAAAATAAAAAAATCAGCTTCAGTGAAGATGTATATGCACACCCTTTTTCCACAGTGAGGGGGCAAGCCTGCTTACCAGAAACCGTTGACCCTCAAATTATAGAGAAGTCAACAACAGCATAGTAGAAATCTGTGGCCAGATGAGACAACCGGTCTCCAGCTATTTACGCACATCCTCAATCAGTGCAAGCCATAGTGGTGTATAGGTTCCATGGTCTCCTTACACAAAGATCCACATTTCCAGCAATAAGCAAGACTCTCAGTGTTACCTCAAAAAAATGAAAATGACAAGACCATAGTGCAATACGTCTATAAAGCTCTAAACGCTATTTATTGAGAAGAAAACCACTCACATTAGAATACATTAAAGAGGCATAACAAACAATGTTCAAAGATGGGCGCAGCAAGGTAGCGTGCTTATGTCATGCGTTCCAGTCCCGCCTTACGCATTTCATCATATTCTGCCCTCCTCAGAGGCGTGGTAGCCCGACGTGAGCACACGATATATATATATAGAGAGAGAGAGAGAGAACGAGCCGGATATGACCGGCTGGAAGCTCGACAACTTCACAATGCGCTCCACCAGGGCCGGGACGAGGGGTGGGCAGGGGGGGCAGCTGCCCTGGCACTGTGGTATCATGTGAAGGGGGAGGGCACCATGAGAAGGGAATTTGTGTTGGGAGTGGGAAGTTGGCAGGGGGTAAGAATCGCTCTAGGAGGGGAAATTTGGGAAGGTGTGCTAGGAGTGGTGATTTGTGCTGGGAGGGGGGGGATGAGTGAAGAGGACTTGTGCTAGGAAGGGGGGATTTGGGGGGTTTGTGGTGTTATGGTGGGTGGGGGGGGGGGTTGTGCTAAGTTTAGAAATTTTGATTTGTGCTAAGATCAGACATTTTGATTTGTGCTAGGATCAGAATTTTGGTGGGGTGGGGGATTTATGCTAGTAGGCATGATTGTGCTAGGAGGTGGGATTTAGAGTGGGGGTGACAGGTGAGAATTTGTGCTTGGAGGGGAAATTTGAGGGGTAGAGGATTTTTATTGGGGGGGGGGGATTTGTGCTGGGGGCATATGGGAAGAGAGAGGATTTGAGCTGGGGGGGATGAGAGGGCAAATATTTGTGCCAGGAGGGGGGATTTCAGCAGGGGGGTGGATTTGTACTGGAAGGAAAGGGGAATTTATGCTTAGAGGGGGAGTATGCAGATTAGTGCTCAATTTTTTTTTGGGGGGGGATTTTTTCTGACACATAATCATACATCTTGAGGGGGGGGCAATTTTGCATGTTTGCCCTGTGCTCTAGATTACCTTGTCCCGACACTTCGCTCCACTATGTATTCAAAATGCATTCAAAAGTACTGAAAAAGGGCCAAGAACCCCCCGATCACATGACTTGCATCATACATCAAGTGCAGAAGTATAAAAACTTCCAATCTGTGAGAAAAACTGCAATGGGAATCAAACTAAATGTGCTTAAAACCAAACGGACGATCAGTCCGATAGAAATTTGATGAAAAAACGAATGATGTTATATATTTCATCACTAAATGCAAATGCAGGCAACGCACTATATGTAAACTTAAGGTAACGCCATCTTGTGGAGATGTAGCAAACTAACGACAGATTTATAAAAACCAAGAATGTACACAATATGTTGCTCACGAATTCATGGCATATAAAAATGACATTTGAAAAATTATTCCTCACAATACTAATATTCATGGACATATAATATATCATAAAATTTGATGACCACAAAACATTAGGTAGAAGAAAAATTTAAATAAAAAATACTCATAAAGATTATTCACCCATTGTTCCATTCCACATTTATGCTGAGCGGGCTGTGAGATTTGAGATCAAAAATCCAGCGCGTCTCCTGCCTGGAAATCTCTCGCCTGACCAAACTACCCCTCCAATCAGTGATTTTTCAGCGTTTTGTTAGCTTAACCAATTAAAGACCACCTACCACATATATACTGTGGCAGGGCAGCTCTGTTGCGTGAAATCACGTATCTGTACGTCATTCTGTGCAATAAATACTGGGGCTATACACTCTGGCGGCGCTTCACGCGCCCATTGGACAGAGGGAGAGCCAATTAGCAGGTCCGGTGGACCCAATGTCTGCCGGCTACACGCGAACGTTCCCCAGAGAGGCAGTACAACAATCTGTCTATGTAAACAAGGCAGATTGCCGTTCTGTCAGGGGAGGACACAGAGACCTTCTATTCCTGCTAAGCAGGAAGACAGATCTCTGTCTTCCCCCAGTCAGACCATTCCCCACACAGTTAGCAAGCACCGCCTACGAACACACTTAACCTTTTGATCGCCCCTGGTATTAACCCCTTCCCAGCCAGTGTCATTAGTACAGTAACAGTGCATATTTTTAGCACTGATCACTGTAATAATGTCACTGGTTCCCAAAAAAGTGTCACTTAGTGTCCGATTTGTCTGCCACAATGTCGCAGTCCCGCTAAAAATCGCTGATCTCCGCCATTACTGTACTAGTAAAAAAATAAATAAATAAAAATGCCATAAATATATCCCATAGTTTGTAGCTGTCATAACTTTTGCGCAAACCAATCAATATACGCTTATTGGGATTTTTTTTTAACCAAAAATATGTAGCATAATACATATTGGCCTAAATTGATGAAGAAATTTGATTTTTTTACAATTTTTTGTTGGGAATGTTTTATAGCAGAAAGCAAAAAATAGTGGGTTTTCTTTTTCCAAAATTGTCGCACTTTTTTTGTTTGTAGCGCAAAAAATATCAAAACTGCAGAGGTGATCAAATACCACCAGAAGAAAACTCTATTTGTGGGGGGGGAAAAAAGGACATCAATTTTATTTGGGTACAACGTCGCACGACCGCGCAATTGTCAGTTAAAATAACGCAGTGCCGTATCGCAAAAAATGGGCTGGTCATTAAGGGGGTAAAACCTTCTGGGGCTGAAGTGGTTAAAAAAAACGCTAGTGTGCATGGAGCCTAAGGCACTAGCGTTTTTTTAAACTCCTAGAAGCTGTTATTAGCATTTTTTTTCTGCTCCTAGAAGCTAAATAGTGTTATCCAACGTGTCCATGCACACTACTTTAGCCTATTAGGCTACTTTATCACTGAGGCATGCGGGTGCTGGCGGTACAGTGGCGCTAAATATAGCACCCCTTTACTGTCATTTTAGCGGTGCTAGCGGGCCGGTTTTAACCCCCCGCTAGCGGGCGAAAAAGGGTTAAAACTGCCCGCAAAGCGCCGCTGCGGGTTTGCAGTGCTGCCCCATTGTTTTCCATGGGAAGGGGCGCTTTAGGAGCGGTAAATACACTGCTCCCACAGCGCTCAAAAGATGCGGCTTGCAGGACTTTTTTGACCTCTCTGCAAGCGCACCGCTCCAGTGTGAAAGCCCTCGGGGCTTTCATACTGGAGTGCATTGAGCGGCTCTTTCGGGGCGCTTTGCAAGCGCTATTTTTAGCACTGCGCCTCAGTGTGAAAGGAGCCTTAGCGTTTTTTCAGCTTCAGCATCTAGGAGCAGAAAAAAAATCTTTTGTAGAGTTTCTTGGAGCATTTTTCCAACAGAAACACTCCTAAACGCTGCTAAACCCTCCTAATCGCTACTAATACCTTTTCTTTTTCCTTTTTGCAAAAAGATAATAAAACACTTACGCTCATAAACACTCCTGAATGCTGCTAAAATGCTACTACAAAAAGCTATTACTAGCGTTTTTTAGCTTAAGACAAGCGGTAGTGTGCATGGAGCTTTATATTGTATTATATATTGTATTATAATTATATTATTATATTGTAGTCTACCTCCTCCCCAGTCCTTCTCCCAATTTAAAACTCACCTGTTCCTAATTCAAAAAAATATTCGCTATTAGACCTTGTCAGCACCCCACAGCTGTTTGTCAAAATCTTCCACTTCCTGTCTTCTCCTCAAATCGCTTGACAAGTTGCAGCCTAATCCCGGCAATGGCACCAATTCAATCGGTACAATGCACCGATTTACAAAAGTAGTCCCTGCACTACTTTTGCCAATTTCAGGTGCGACTTCAACAGACATCTGTGCATGAAGCCGCAAAGATGTCTTTTAAGTAGCACCTAAAATCGCACTGACCTGCTACTTTGAAATCGTGCTACTTCAAGTAAAGTAGCACGATTTCTAAGTAGCATTAATGTGAACCAGGGCTTCTACCTGGACTTAAACAGCTATGTCAGCAGGATGGACTAGCAAGTCTATAGCCTCGTACACACGATCGGACTTTCCGAAGGGAAATGTGTGATGACAGGCTGTTGGAGGTAAATCTGACCGTGTGTACGTTCCATCGGACAATTGTCGGATTTTCCGCGGACAAATGTTGGATGGCAGGCTTTCAAATTTTCCACGGACAAATGTCTGTTGTCGGATTTTCCGAGCGTGTGTACACAAGTCCATCGGACAAAAGTCCAAAGTACAAACACGCATGCTCGGAAGCAAGGACAAGCCAGAAGCGGTCGGTCTTGTAAACTAGCGCTCGTAATGGAGAATTAACATTTGTGACGCGGCAAATTATGAAATCTGGAAATGCACCGCACAATTCTCTTCTTCTTTAATGGGATAATAATGAAGCTGCTTTGCTGGTGATACTGATGGAGTTATTGCAAACCAATTTTCAAAGGCTTTTTTTTCCTAGTGATATCAAGAATAATATTATTATGTTTTTTGTTTTTTTTTTGGGGGGGGGGCAAGTTACCACAACACCATTATCCCGTAGTTTTTAAGATCAAAGATACAACTATGTTGGTGTCCCTTGTCAATTTTACATTGTATTTTTTAACTGTAACTGCCGACTCCCAAACTGTCATTTGAAGTAAAACACACAGCCAAGTATTATTCTCCACAATTTTTTTATTGTGCATTAAAAAACGGAAAACAAATAAAATTATACATGCTATCTTAGAACTTAACCAAAAAGCGCATTCTATGTATCCAAAAATATAGAAAATATACCAAATCAAATCATTATTTTTCCTTGTCAAAAGAAGTTTATTGAGTATACAATATTATAAAGATACATAAAGTAAGTTTACAAGGATCTATAAAGTACAAATCATTATTTTTCAACCAAAAAAATAATGTCAAAGCAATAACTCCAAGGCCAATAATAAATAACAAGTTGTCTCCTCCAATTCCGCAATGTGTCTGGTTGATGAACCACAGTTCAGAAATGAACTGAAAAGCGCAAAATGAAAAGTGCGAAATGAAAAGTGCGAATCAACATTCACCAAACTTCTACTAACACAAAATTAGCAGAAGGAGCTCATACTTGTTGGCCGACAATTTCTTTTGCTGTTTGTATGCAAGACAAGTTTGGGCCAACGCCCTTCGGACAAAAGTCAACGGTTTTGTTGTCCAACAATCCGATCGTATGTACGAGGCTTTAGAGGTGCTCTGGAGGATTTGTTGCCCTAAAGGCTTTTGAAATGTGCATGTACCTTAGACCGCCCTTTAAAGTCTACTGGTAGCTGTAGACATTGGATAAATGGACAGGCTGGTGATGCTGCTCACATGTGTTTATGGATACAATAAAATTCTATATGCTTCTCACAGGACAATAACTTATAAGTTATTATGACCATTAATTTTTTGGGCTGCTAATTTTGTGATGGTATTTCTTGGCATGGGGCTGTCATGGCAGCCCCGTATATCTCTAATTATCTGCACCCTCCATCACACGCTGTTTGTTTGGTATTTTGTTTTTTTGCTGACCCTTTTGTCACTACTGTGTCCTGTATTGGTGTAGGGGTTAGTGTGAGGAACCCCAGAGCATTGGGGACCAGGCATCTGACACACCTGAAAGTGAATATGTTTCAGGTGGTCGTAGATTACAGAATAGAAGAGTATAAACCTTCTCCTTTGGCTGGTTGCACTTTTTGACTTTTTTTTTAATAACTCAGTGACAGAGTTTCCTGAAGTGTTATGGTAAGGTGAATGGATTGAGTTAAAGTGATTTTTTTTTAAAAATAGCAAACATAATATACTTACCTCCACTGTGCAGCTTGTTTTGCACAGAATGGCCCCGATCCTCGTCTTCTGGGGTCCCCCGGCAGCTCTCGTGGCTCCTCCCCACATCAGATAACCCCCTAAGAGAAGTGCTCTCCCGAGGGGGTTACCTTGCGGGCGCGCTCCCGAGTCCAGCATTCGGCGTCAATAGCCACCGAATGTATGACTTGGCCCCGCCCCCCCGGGGCCCACATCATTTGGATTTGATTGACAGCAGTGGGAGCCAATGGCTGCGCTGCTATCAATCTATCCAATCAAGAAGCGAGAACCCCGGGCAGAGAGACAGCACGTCCTCGCTGGGTCAAGTTCCAGGGCTCAGGGAAGTAAAACTGGGGGGCCGGTCACTGACAGGTGTTTTTTCACCTTAATGCATAGGATGCATTAAGGTGAAAAAACACGAAGGTTTACAACCCCTTTAAGTGTTGGGCGTAGGTGATACAGGGTTTGATGGGGGTCAGTGATAGGGGGAATGAAATGGACATTTGTTCTTCATAGCAAAAGCCCCTTGCCGCGTAGTATTGCTCCAGGTTCCATGAGCTAAAAATTAACATACAGAGTAATACAGTATATACACTATAATACCAAAAGTATTGGGACGCCTGCCTTTACGTGCACGTGACATGAACTTTAATGGCATCCCAGTCTTAGTCCATAGGGTTCAATATTGAGTTGGCCCACCCTTTGCTAAGCCAGCTTCAACTCTTCTGGGAAGGCTGTCTACAAGATTTAGGAGTGTGTCTATGGGAATGTTTGACCATTCTTCCAGAAGCGCATTTGTGAGGTCAGGCACTGATGTTGGGCGAAAAGGCCTGGCTCCTAGTCTCCGCTCTTTTTTATCCCAAAGGTGTTCTATCAGGTTGATGTCAGGACACTGTGCAGGCCAAGCAAGTTCCTCAACCCGAAACTCGCTCATCTGTGTCTTTATGGACCTTGCTTTGTGCACTGGTCCAAATCATTTGGTGGAGGAGGGATTATGGCGTGAGGTTGTTTTTTCAGGAGTTGGACTTGGCCCCTTAGTTTTAGTGAAGGGAACTCTTAAGGTGTCAGCATACCAAGACATTTTGGACAATTTCATGCTCCCAACTTTGAGCAACAATTTGGAGATGGCCCCTTCCTGTTCCAACATGACTGCGCACCAGTGCACAAGGCAAGGTCCATAAAGAAATGGATGAGCGAGTTTGGGGTGGAGGAACTTGACTGGCTTGCACAGAGTCCTGAACTCCCAACAGAACACCTTTGGGTTGAATTAGAGTGGAGACTGCAAGCCAGGCCTTCTTATCCAACATCAGTGCCTGACCTCACAAATGCGCTTCTGGAAGAATGGTAAAACATTCCCATAGACACACTGCTAAACCTTGTAGACAGCCTTCCCAGAAGAGTTGAATCTCTTATAGCTGCAAATGGTGGGTCAACTCAATCTTGAACCCTACGGACGAACACTGGGATACCATTAAAGTTCATGTGCGTGTAAAGGCAGGCGTCCCAATACTTTTGGTAATATAGTGTATAAATACAATGTTATCAGTCAGTCGTAAAAAAAAAACTCCAGAAATGTTTTCTCAAAGCCCCTTTGACCTCTTTGTTCCTCAGACAGTAAATCATTGGGTTTACGACTGGTGTCAGAATGCTGTACAAGAGAGATGCTAAATTTTCCAGCTCAACGGAGTAACCTCTTGGTCCAATGTAATTAAGGATACCTGTGCTGTAGAATGCTGTGACTACAATGAGATGGGAGGAGCAGGTAGAAAAAGCCTTCGATCGTCCTTCAGAAGACTTGATCTTCATGATGGTGGAGATGATGTGGAAGTAGGTTATAACAATATAAAGAAATGGGGTAAAGCCAAGGAACACGCTGACTACATACATTAATATTTTGCTGGTCTTGGTGGAGTTACAGGCCACGTGTACCAATGGTGGAACATCACAAAAAAAATGATTTATACTGTCTTCCGATTTACAGAACCTAAGCTTGGAAGCCATGACCGTATGAAGCATAGAATCGAGGAACCCACCCAGCCACGATGCAGCTGCAAGACCGGCACAAAGTTTCATTCTCATGAGCACCGGATAACGTAACGGGTTGCATATGGCAACATAACGGTCATACGCCATCACAGCCAATAGAATACACTCAGCCCCACCTAGAGAGACAAACAGATATAATTGTGCAATACAATTGACAAAGGAAATCCTTTTGTTGCCTGTCGCGCAATTGAATATTATGATTGGGAGAGTAGTCGAGGAGTAACAAATGTCCAACACAGAGAGATTACTAAGAAAAAAGTACATTGGTGTGTGCAGATGTGCTTCAACCCTAATGATGATGAAAATGCAGAAATTGCCAATCAGGATAGTACAATAAATGAGGGATAACAAAAAGGTGATGAGGAAGAACTGATCATTGGAAAAATTCAACAATAAAATATTCGTCACCATTGTCTGGTTCTCGTACGGCTGCACTGCAGTAAAGGACATCTAAAACAAAAAAAGTCTCTCATTAAAGGATGTATTTCAATAAAACTCTCTGGTAGATGATGTAGTATTATCTGATATAACAAAATCATTTTTTACTGGCAGGCAGCACAGGAGCCAGTCCAAATTCTTGGCTAAAGTAAATTTCCCCCATTTGTCAACATCTCAAAGCCTTTATCAGTTGAAAGTTCATCATCCACTCCTCTACGTCTCCTATTTCTCTCTCTGTGACCCTTGTACATTCAATAGGTGCTCCTATCCCGAAGACACATGTAGCAAGGCCCCAGGCCTCCTTCGGTCTAATGAGAACCTCCAGGGCCAGAGATATCTGACATCCTTCAGTATGTGGTGGGTTGTGAGACATGGTGGGTGCAAAGCAATTAGATTCATTGGGCGCCAGACACTTCTTGAATGCAAAAGAGATTTTTTTTTCTCTTAGCAGAACTTTGGGAGAGAGAGATTAAGGGCTTGGACACCCTTAGGTAGTTACAAGATTAATTGGCAGACTCCGAGACTTCAACAGGAGGACAGCCATGCAGGGAAAGGCATCCAGCAAGAGGCCACATCTGCATGTATAAGAATATGCTGTCTCCTATGGCAACAGTCTTTAACAGTTCCTAACCCAAAGTATAACAGTTCCTTAGTTTCCACTACCATCACTTCTTGTAGTTCTTCAGCCCACTGAGCTCCCAGTCTCTCACTAGACTAGATGATCCACTGCCACTGAATCCCTTGAGTCTTCACGGTAGTATCTTCCTCAAGCGTCACCCCCCCCCCCTCTCTGCTGGGTCCCTAGCTTGGCACTCAAGATACTCCTCAAGCTTCACCCCACTGGCCTGCCCAGTCCCTGGCTTAATACACAAGGCTGCTCTGCAAGCGTCACCTCCGCTGGCTGGGCCCCTTGACGCCTGCTGAAGTTTCCAGATTCTTCACCGTCCCCAGTTGGTGAGAATACTGCTTTGGTACTTGCTTCTGCTACTCATTCATGTGCATGTAAAGGCAGGTGTCCCAATACTTTTGACAATAAAGTGTATGTCCTATTGTTACAGAATGACCAAGGGTCTGACATGTTTTTGTCTGGAATGAAAATTTTCCTCTGCCGGACGCTGGTGCTGGTTTCAGTATAACAAAGTACATGTGACAAATAATGTTATTATAAATGTTATTTAAAAAGCAATAAAATAATAAGCAACATACCTTAGCATTTCATAAAATGGTTGTGTATAATTAGATATAACAAGATAATAAAAACTACAGAAAACAGCCTGGATGAAAGGTCTGTAGACTACAATAACTATACTTTATTTCATTATTATTACTATTATTATTATTATTATTAATATTTGTACTATGACACTCTGCATCTTGAAAGCCAATGTCACACGTACACTTAGCCTGCACCTACCTAATGAGAACCGCTGAATATTTAGAGAATTTATCTTGAAAGCAGAACCCAAAGGGAATTTCTTTCTTGTCACCTGCAATAATATAACTGGAATGATATTATAAGAACACAAATAAAATTACATTAATGAAAGAACACGTGAAAAATAATAAGCTCT
The DNA here is from genome assembly GCA_037952925.1 of Lithobates clamitans. Classification (NCBI taxonomy): domain Eukaryota; kingdom Metazoa; phylum Chordata; class Amphibia; order Anura; family Ranidae; genus Lithobates; species Lithobates clamitans. The sequence continues at coordinate 147,471 of JBBGZY010003056.1, forward strand.
CAAGGGCCTTTTAAATATTCTTATCATGAACTATATTATAACTATACTGTCTATCTATGTTTTGTAAAGTGCTGAGCAAACTGTTGGTACTATTTAATTCCTGAATAATATAAATAATAACATACAGTGAATCTATAAATTGCTAAATTCATTCAGGAAAAAAACTGTAATTGGGCCCACTCAGCTTTAAGGGTTGAAACCTCATACCGGCTCTTGCCACATGATTCTGATGTTTGCAACGTCCCTGTAATGTACAATATGTGTGGTTGAGTTTGCAATGAGCTCAGTGAGAGAAAGTGAGGACTGAACAGTGCCTTGTGTTATCTCATGCTGATGAGCTACAAGCAAGAGGGATTAACAAAGCCAAGTTCTTTAATCAGTTGTGGACACTTCTGTAGGGATGTGCTGCTCTCTACTGTCTGTATTTTTGAATAACTTTTGCTTAATATTTGCCACAGACTTAGTTGGTTACAGACAGGTACAGGTCCCTGCTTGCTGGGTCAGAAACCCTGATTGGAGGGCTGTGAAGTTATATAATGGGGAGTTTCCATGAAGTAAACTCAGAACAAAGCCACATGACTTTATACACACAGGAGCTGCTGTACTTCACCCAGGCCAGAAGCAGAGACTATTAGGCAAGTGTTCTAATCAGTTAACAGCAGCAGCTCATAGCGTTTTGAGTGTGTATATGAAATCCTGTGACAGAGGCATCTCTGTCTGTTATAGGGTTGCCACCTCATCCCTTTAAAACCGAACACATATTAAGTACATAGGTTCTGGGTCTGATTAAGGTGGTAATTAAACTCACTTGTTGCTTTATCTGCATTAAATTAGCCTCAGAACCTGTGTAATTCATGTGTGCTTGGCTTTAAAGGGATTTTCATATTCACATTTCATCATTCACTGTTTGTTAGCCCACTCACCCTTCATTCACACACACTTTTTAATTATTAATTTTAACTTTCAGCTCTTTCACTTCTTCACCCACACACTTGGTCATTTTTTCATCCCCTTTCACTGATTTGTCCACACATAATCTTTTCCCTCTCCCTCTTCCCACACATTCATCCCTCCAACACCCCCCCCCACCCCTTTTTTACATTTACATGTTAGCTCCCCACCCTTATATCCATTCCCCCTTTAATTTTCTTTCCCTTCCCCCATCCCCCACTGGTTCCCATTGATTAACATATAGACATTATTGGCCCATAATAAGTAATACCTGGTCCCACATACATATTGCATAGGCGCGCTGGATGCGACCCAACATGCAATATGCATTTCCATTCCACCTTATATATGCCCACTGATATGGATACACACTAGACCAATATGTGCATGTGGACTTTGCCCTAAGGTGTGACAGACCGCCCATTTAAAATAATCATAATATAATTAATTAATACTTTGCACCCAAACCCCGTGTGTGTGTGCAACATATAATGTATTCTATAACAATGTCCCCTGCTGATTTACTACAGGTGCTGATTCTTTCCCCTTCCTGTGCTCCGCCTGTGTGTGGGGAATTTCTCCTACCAGTGTGACTCCCTGCAAGCCGTGCACGGAAGGGTGGGGCGCCCTGCTTTGGAGATGCCGGCTGGCTGGGGAGCTCGTTGTGGGATCATGTGAGGACCCTTTAGAGCAGTGGTTCCCAACTCCAGTCCTCAGGACCCACTAACAGGCCAGAATTTAAGTACTACCTTGGGGAGATGCAGACTAGAATACTGCAATCACTGAGCAGCAAATTATATCACCTGTGATGTATTTCAGTCATCTTGCAAACCTGGCCTGTTAGTGGGCCCTGAGGACAGGAGTTGAGAACCACTGCTTTAGAGGATCTCTGGTTAAGAAACCTCTTTCCATACAGTGTGATTGGTAATTATGCATTAAGATGTTCATTAATACCAGTAAAAGGTTTCATTTTTTATTTTTTACTTTTTTTAAATACAAATTTGAACTACTATTGTAATCCCTCTACAGCAAACCCATCCTCTGAAGATGACCCTGAAGGGTCGAAACGCATCAGTATTTATGTACTTACCAGCATTTGTTGACCTATTATGTTACGTATTACATTGTGTTTGCATTACATGTATCGATTTTTTTAAGTTTTCTGTACCAGAGCTCATATTTAATTGTTAATGTCATTGTGCTATGGTTTTTTATCATTAAAGGCATAACTTATGAATTACATCTACTACCATTATTTTTAATCTCAGCTGCCTTGAAAAACCCCAATGGGGGAAACTTCCCTTTTTTTTAATCAGTGGAGTCACTGGCCATGTTTTATCTCTTCACAATTGCCTCCATTGACAATAATGATGGGGCACAATTCCTTTCATTAACATCAATGATGGGGCACAATTCCTTCCATTGACACCAATGACGGGGCATAATTCCTTCCATTGACACCAACAATGGTGTACAATTCCTCCCACTGACACCAATGATGGGGCACTATTCCTCCCACTGATACCAATGATGGGGCACTATTCCTCCCACTGAGCCCAGCAATGGGGCACTACTTCTCCCGCTGATCCCAACGATGGGGCACTATTCCTCCCGCTGACAACAACAATGGGGCACAATTCCTTCCATTGACACCAACAATGGGGCATAATTATTTCCATACCACCTATGGGGCACTGTTCCTCCCATCGATACCAATAATGGGGCACTATTCCTCCAGCTGACATCAAAGATAGGGCATTGTTTACTCCCACTGGACCTAGCCAGCCCCCCTAAAGTGTGCAGTACAGTAAACTGGAACTTTGTTTAGAAAGTTTGGAGACCCCTGGTGTAGGGGTTGGTGAGAGGAACCACAGAGCACACCATCAGACCAGCCATCTGATAGACCTGAAATATTGGATGTGAAAATAGTATGAACCCACTCCTTTGACAGGTCACACGTTTTGACAGTTTTTTTTATCTTGGCGACAGTTGCATGAAGTCTAAGGTAAGGTAGATAGATAAAGTTAAGTCTTATGCCCCATACACACGGTCGGATTTTCCGACGGAAAATGTGTGATAGGACCTTGTTGTCAGAAATTCCGACCGTGTGTAGGCTCCATCACACATTTTCCATCGGATTTTCCGACACACAAAGTTTGAGAGCAGGATATAAAATTTTCCGACAACAAAATGCGTTGTCGGAAATTCCGATCGTGTGTACACAAATCCGACGGACAAAGTGCCACGCATGCTCAGAATAAATAAAGAGATGAAAGCTATTGGCCACTGCCCCGTTTATAGTCCCGACGTACGTGTTTTACGTCACCGCGTTTAGAACAATCGGATTTTCCGACAACTTTGTGTGACCGTGTGTATGCAAGACAAGTTTGAGCCAACATCCGTCGGAAAAAATCCTAGGATTTTGTTGTCGGAATGTCCGAACAAAGTCCAACCGTGTGTACGGGGCATTAGAGATAGGTGATAGAGGGATTGGGATAGGTGATAGAGGGATTGGGATAGGTGATAGAGGGATTGGGATAGGTGATAGAGGGATTGGGATAGGTGATACATGTGAGAAATGAAACTGACATTTTGTTCTTCATACCAAAAGCCACTTATTAAGCTGTACTGCTCCAGCTTCCTTGAGCAAAAAAACAACATACAGGATAATACAACATATAAAAATACAGTTTTCAGTAAGTCATGAAATACAATGTTCGTAAATGTTTTCTCAAAGCCCCTTTGACTTCTTTGTTCCTCAGGCAATAAATTATTGGGTTTACGACTGGCGTCAGAATGCCATACAAGAGAGATGCTACATTGTCCATCTCAATGGAGTAACCTCTTGGTCCAACGTAGTTAAAGATAGCTGTGCTGTAGAACACTGTGACTACGATGAGATGGGAGGAGCAGGTAGAAAAGGCTTTCGATCGTCCTTCAGAAGACTTGATCTTCATGATGGTGGAGATGATGTGGACGTAGGTTATAACGATATAAAGAAATGGGCTGAAGCCAAGGAACACGCTGACAACATATAATAATATTTTGCTGGTCTTGCTGGGGTTACAGGCCACTTGTACCAGTGGTGGAACATCACAAAAAAATTATTTACGCTCTCATCCCTCTGACAGAATCTAAGTTTGGAAGCCATGACTGTATGAAGGATAGAATCCAGGAACCCACTCAACCATGAAGCAGCGGCAAGACTGGCACAAAGTTTTCTTCTCATGAGCACCGGATAGCGTAACGGGTTGCATATGGCAACAAAGCGGTCGTACGCCATCACAGCCAAAAGAATACACTCAGATCCACCTAAAGAGACAAACAGATACAATTGCGCAATACATTTGACAAAGGAAATCCTTTTGTTGCCTGTAGCGCAATTGAATATCATGGTTGGGCGAGTAGTTGAGGAGTAACAAGTGTCTAAAACAGAGAGATTACTAAGAAAAAAATACATTGGTGTGTGCAGGTGTGCTTCAACCCTAATGATGATAAAAATGCAGAGATTTCCAATCAGGGTAGTGCAATAAATGATGGATAACAAAAAGGTGATGATAAAGAAGCGATCATTGGAAAAATTCAGCAATAAAATATTCTTCCCCATTGTCTGGTTCTCGTACTCGTGCCCTGCAGAAGAGGACATCTAAAACAAAAAAGTCACTCATGAAAAAACATATTTGAATTATAAGTCTGGGGTAGATGATGTGTTATCCAATGTAACATTATTATTTTTCAATGACAGGCATATAGGGGCCACGCCAAATTTTTGGGTACATTTTTCCCGTTTGCCAACCTATTAAATCCCTTACTGGTTAAAAGTTCTTCTTCCACTTCTCTACCTTTCCCATGTATTCCCCATCAATGTGTGACCTACATACCTTCAATAAGTGCTCTTTTTCAGACGACACACAATAAGTGACAAAGTGACAAAGCCGCCTACAAAAGAACAGAACGCATTTTCAATTCTTAGTAAGAAAAGACCATTTTTAACTGTCAAGTTCCTTGTTGCTCCCTCCATCATAGCTGGCGCTGAATTTTCCAAAGTAATCCTATTATTGTTAATAAAGTGGTTCTAAAGGCAGAATATTTTTCTTTATCTCGGCTCGTTACCGCGAATCGCCGTAGCTGTATGGCGGTCCCTTTAACAGCTACAGCATCGGGGCTGGGGAGCCGGCGGCCGCGATGTCCGCTGGCCACCTGCGATCGCTCCACAGAGAGCGAAAACGGGAATCTATCAATGTAAACAAACAGATCTCTGTTCTGACAGGGGAGTTCAGAGTGATTGTCTGTTCCTAGTGATTAGGAACAGCGATCTCTCTGTACTCCCAGTCAGTCCCCTCCTCCCACAGTTAGAAACACCTCCCAGGGAACACATTTAACCTATTGATCACCCCCCGCTGTTAAACCCTTCCCTGCCAGTGATATTTATACAGTAATCAGTGCATTTTTACAGAACTGATCGCTGTATAAATGTCAATGGTCCCAAAAATGTGTCAAAAGTGTCTTTGTAAACACACAAATCCCTGTTCTGTGAGGAGAGGAGAGGCAGATTGTGAGTTCCTAATAGCTAGGAACCACAATCTGTCATCTCCCATAGTCAGTCTCCTCCCCCCTGCAATTAGAACACAGTCAGGGAACACACTTAACCCTTTGATCGCCCCCTAGTGTTAACACCTTCCCTGCCAGTGACGTTTATACAGTAATCAGTGGATTTTTACAGCACTGATCGCTGTATAAATGTCAGTGGTCCCAAAAAAGTGTCAAAAATGTCCGATTTGTCCGCTGCAATGTCGCAGTCCCGCTAAAAATCACAGATCACCGCCATTACTAGTAAAAAAAAAAATAATAATAATAAAAATGTCATAAATCTATCCCCTTTTTTGTAGACGCTATAACTTTTGTGCAAACCAATCAATATACGGTTATTCGATTTTTTTACCAAAAATATTTAGAAGAATACATATTGGCCTAAACTGATGAAGAAATGATTTTTTTTTTACATTTTTTTGGGGGGATATTTATTATAGCAAAAAGTAAAAAATATTGTTTTTTTTTTTTCAAAGTTGTCAGTATTATTTTGTTTAAGGTGCAAAAAATAAAAACCGCAGAGGTGATCAAATACCACCATAAAAAAGCTCTATTTGTGGGAAAAAAACCCATCAATTTTGTTTGGGTACAGCATCGCATGACCGCGCAATTCTCAGTTAAAGCGATGCAGTGCTGTATCACAAAAAATGGCCCGGTCATTAAGGGGGCAATTCTTCCGGTCCTTAAAGCGGAGTTCCACCCAAATTTTGAACAATATCTGTATGTATTCTCTTCCTTGCCTAGATGCTGACATGCCGTTTAAAAAAATTTAAATCACCGTAATTACCTTTTTATTTTTCTACTCTTCTTTGCACTTCCTGGTTCTCCTCCTGTGGGAGTAGGCGTGTTTCTTGCCTCTCCCAGACTCCTGGGAGCTAGTCTCAGGCTTCCCAGGATGCCACTGAGCATGTGCGGGAAAGAGCGGTGAATGCTGGGAGCACAGCATTCACCACATCCAGGAAATAAATGCATGTGGGCTTCAAATGCCCACAATGAAGATGGAAACCGCCTGCAGTGAATAATATAAGTTATTCTTTCTGACGAAATCTGACACAGGCGGACATATTACACACAATATGTGAGTATGTAATGCTGAGAAGAAAAGTTTGTGAATGAACTCAAAAAAAAAAAAACGATAGATAGGTGGACCCCTGCTTTAAGTGGTTAAATAACAAACATGTTATTTAACCACTTAAGGGTTTTGCACAGAGTAGCCCCGATCCTCCTCTTCATCGGGTGCCCCCGCGGAGAGCCGCTTTCCCTGGGGGCACCCGTGCAGGTGCACTCACGAGTCCCACTCCTGCGCCCATTGACACAGACAGCAGGACTCAGCCCCGCCCCCACTCCCATTTTCACTGGATTTAAATGACAGCAGCAGTAGCCAATGGCTCACGCTGCTATAAATATTCCCAATGAGGACAGAGACAGCGGCTGGAGTCGCTGGGCTTGTGCACATCTCTGGAACAGACGGGCTCTGGTAAGAAAAAAGGGGGCCTCTGGGGGGCAGCTGCAGCACAGAAGGTTTTTCACCTTAATGCATAGAATGTATTAAGGTGAAAAACCTGGAGACTTTACAACCCCTTTAAGATAAAAAGCTTTCAGTGTGTAGCAGCCCCCTCAGCCACTCTAATACTTTCCAAAACCCATTGCGATCCAGCGATGTTGCACGAGAACCTCGGTTGTCCAGGACTCTCCCTCCTGATTGGCTGAAACACAACAGTGGGCGCCACTGGCTCCCACTGCTGTCAATCAAAGTCAGTGAGCCAATGAGGAAAGAGAGGGGGTGGGGCTGAGCCACCGATCTGTGTCTCAATGGACACACAGAGCAGAAGCTCAACTCAGGTGGCCCCCATAGCAAGCTGCTTGCTGTGGGGGCACTCGGCAGGAGGGAGGGGCCAGGAGTGCCAGTGGGGGACCCGAGAAGAGGAGATTTGGGGCTGCTCTATGCAAATGCACTACACAGAAAATCACAAATTTTGGGTTGTCCCCAAAAAAGTAATAGAGGGGAAATCTTCCGATGAGGACACTAGTTCTTGTGACCTGGACAGGGGTGGATTGATAACTCATGAGGCCCCCGGGCAATAGGAGATTATGGGGCCCCCAGGCAATCAGAGATTATGGGGCCACACAGTATACACACACACACAGTATACAATCACACAGTATACACATACATGTACACACAGTATACACAGACAGATGTAAAAAAACACAGATTTATACATACTGTCCCTGGTTTTACTGAGGCTGGCAACCCTGATGGGGCCCCCTAGTGGCCCAGGGCCCTCGGGCAGTGCCCGAGTGGCTCAATGGTCAGTCCGCCCCTGGACCTGGGGGTCCCCAAGGGATTCCCTTAAAGTGATATTAAAAGCAAAAAAAAAGATATAACAAACATGTTATACTTACCTGCTCTGTGCAGTGGTTTTGCACTTTCTCGGGTACCCCCCCCCCCCCCAGCACTCCTGGCCCTGTCGAGTGCCCCCAGAGTAAGCAGCATGCAATGAGGGCACCCAAGCAGGCGCACTCCCGAGCCGCTGCTTTGTGTGTCCATTCACACACGGAGCCACGGCTCAGCCCTGCAGCCTCTATCCCCTTGATTGGCCAACTGATTATGATTGACAATTGACTGGAAGGAAGAGAGAAAAGATCCCTGGTGCCCCACATCCACAGAGTCCTATTGTGGTATGAGGGAGACAACCTCAGCCTGGGCTCCTGCCAGGCCATGCCCCCCAACATGTTTTGCTCTGCCCCCAGGGCTTAGTCATGGGGCACCAGGGATCTTTCCTCTCTTCCTTGCAGTCACTACAGGAGCTGAGACGAGCACCATCCCTTGCTGGCACTCCTGCAGTGATTGCAGCATCACCCACACTACAACCCATAGTGATCGAGCCTAAAACATATAATAAACCAACCGTGGGTCACTATGATTGACAATGAGGAGGGAGAGTCCCAGGAGAGCAGATGCTCCAATGCACATCACTGGATCGAGATGGGGCTTAGGTAAGGAGGGGGCTGCTGCACACAGAAGGTATTTTACCTTCATGCAGAGAATGCATGAAGGTAAAAAACCATCAGCCTTTAGAACCACTTTAATTTGCAGAGATTTCCTCTCACTTCCTGCTTGTCTATGAGACAGAAAGTGAGGGGAAATCTCGACAAAATGGCGACAAAAAAAATCTGAGAGGGGTTATGACCTTCTTTGCTCTATTCAAAATGGGAAAAAAAATGTTGTGCCTATAGTTCCACCTTATTGTAATTGTAAATGTTTTTAAATCCGCACCTTTTATTAAAATAATAAAATAATCCTGCCATGAAGGTCCATGTTTAGGTACTTCCTGTTATAGGGCGACAATGCTCTGTCCCTGTTCCCTTTGGCTCCTATGTTGTCACCCTGTTACACGGACCCTTGGTTGAGACTACAAAAAGCTGCACGGACACACATTGTATGGGCAGAGCCCACCGTTGGCACTGTCAGGCAGCCAGTCCATAAAGATGATGATGAACATGCATGTAGACAGGGAGTGCCCAGGGCATGACGTCATTATGGCTGGAGCTCTGGTGACATCACGGCCAGCTTTTTGTTCAGATCGCTTGTCATTTTTATCCTCATTGTAAGTGGATTTTTAACTTTGTAATAAAAGTTACCATTCTGTTACACACTATGAGATCTCTCCCTGCCTGTATTTGAAAAGTGTCTCTCCATCGGAGGTGTTTGTCCCATTCCCAACAGCGAGAGTATCACAACCACTCCTGGGCATTGGGGCTTCCTTGTAGAGATTGCACACAGCCTCGTTTGATCTCCGTAACCAAGATTCATATTATCTGGTAAGAGGCTGTCTTTTCTTAAAAGGAGTACATTTGGATCACTGGAGAACAATTTTAAAGTGGACTTTAAAAAATTAAAATACTAAATAAATTGATATACATAATTGACTAGATGCACAACCCAAATATTTGATACTATACATTCATTTACAGTAAAATCAAATATATGATCCCTATGATATTAAAAAATATATAATAAAAATTAATTTTATTTAAAATAAATACTATAATATAGACTATCGTTAATAGGTGTAAAGAGACAATAAATTTACGTACCAATTAATACCAACAAAATAAAATATAAATTAAAATTTAAAAATTGATACTCTCAAGACATGCCTTATTAATTTTAAGCATTTATTACATATATTTTAAATTTTAAATTTTTAAATTTTAATTTATATTTTATTTTGTTGGTATTAATTGGTACGTAAATTTATTGTCTCTTTACACCTATTAACGATAGTCTATATTATAGTATTTATTTTAAATAAAATTAATTTTTATTATATATTTTTTAATATCATAGGGATCATATATTTGATTTTACTGTAAATGAATGTATAGTATCAAATATTTGGGTTGTGCATCTAGTCAATTATGTATATCAATTTATTTAGTATTTTAATTTTTCAATATAAAAATTTTTTTGAAACATTGTTGCAATGGCGAACTAGTGGTGCAACAATGTAACCTTAATCTTTTATTTAAATTTTTTTTTATATTTTTTATATAATTTTCACAAGTGGATGTGAGTGTAATACGGGCCTATCCAATATGTTGCTAGTAACTACACAATATGGATCAATTGGTATTTTACTTGCGGAAGTACACATACATAGTAGTGATTTTGCTATCTATCGCAGTATGTAATGACATGCGATCTGAGGTGTTAACATTGAATGTGTAGTAACACTATTTACCACTGGAGGGAGTTTCGTGACCACACTAATTAGGTCCATTTTTATGTTCTTATTCTTTATCTGGAAGTGTTCTATATTTGTTTGCAAACCTGTATTTATAAATATATGTTCCCCTTTTAATAATTTGTAAAACAATTAAATAAGGCTTAAGCCAAAATATTTACATGTCATTAGTAGCAGAAAGCAGTATGATGATCCAATGAACACAGCACTGTCTCCATGGTAACCACAATGCCATAGGACTTAAATACAGAGGCCGTGGCTTCCTGGGTTTATCCTTGAAAAAGTCACGTGTCAGTGATGTAACGCGTGGGAGGAGCTTAGGACGTTCAGTGCTGCAATACACCTGAAGGTTAACAGCAGCTGTTTCTCTATGGGAAACCTCGTCCACAGCGGCTGACTGCAATCTGCTTATTTGAATGCTTCTAATAGACCGGGAGTTTGTGAGTGTATCTTTTGTCCCTGTTTTGCTTATGTACTATCTAGTAAGTTCACTGCACAATGATCTATTTTTTCTTTGCTTGCTTTGCATAAAACCTTTATCCTGAGAGCCGAATCACCAGCAGTGTAAATGCTGAAGTGGGATACAAGAAAAATTAAATATCCTGATACAAACGATCTAACCCAGTGAGTCAATCAATCTGGATTAAGGGAAGGAACTGTTTAATTATTTTTACTTTCTCCCACCATTTATCTCTGCCTGGACATTGTATTTAGAGTGTCATTATTATTTTATTTATACTCACCGTCACATCACCAATTTGAAGATTTATTTTGGCAATTTTAACACATGTATTAGCACCATAATTATTAATTTATTTTATTCACATGTATGCATTTTTTATTCCTGGATTTAAGCTTAGTCGCAGCAGCATATTGTGCACTATTTATTTAAAGCGCATCAATTTTATACTTAGTTCCAGTAGGTATCGCCATTCTTCGAGAGCAGCTTTTATTGCCAGTAATTCCCGATCCCCCACATCATAATTCCTTTCCGGTTGGCTTAGTTTTCGGGAGAAAAAGGCTACAGGGTATAGTAAAGCTTTAGGGCCTTGGCGTTGTGACAGGATAGCCCCTATGGCGACTTCTGATGCATCGACCTCCAAAACATAGGGCAGGGCTGGATCTGGATGTTGTAGAATGGGGGCCGAGGTGAATAGAGCCTTTAGTTTATCAAAAGCTTCTTGGGCTTCCTGGGACCACTGGAAACGGGTATGTTGGCGAGTGAGCTGGGTAATGGGGGCAATAATACCAGAAAAGTTTTTAACAAATCTCCGATAAAAATTAGCGAACCCCACAAATCTTTGGATACCTTTCTTGTTGGTAGGGGCTGACCACTCCAGAATAGCAGATACTTTCTGAGGGTCCATAGCTATACCCGATGTAGAAATAATTAAGCCCAGGAACTGTATGGATGCCTGTTCAAATTGACACTTTTCTGCTTTTGCATAGAGCTTGTGTTCTCTCAATGTAGATAATACCTTCCGGACGTGGGTTCTATGTAACTCCAGACTGTCAGAGAAGATGAGGATGTCATCCAAATATACGATCAAGAAATGATCCAGGAATTCTCTAAAGATGTTGTTTACAAAATGTTGAAAGGTCGCTGGGGCATTACATAGTCCAAAAGGCATAACACGGTATTCAAAATGCCCAAAACGAGTTCTGAAGGCGGTCTTCCACTCATCCCCCTTTCTGATGCGCACAAGGTTGTAGGCGCCTCGTAAGTCCAACTTAGTAAAGACTTGGGCAGAACGGAATCTCTGAAAAAGCTCGGGAACCAGGGGGAGAGGATAACGATTTTTGACCGTGATTTTGTTAAGTTCCCTGTAGTCCACACAAGGCCTGAGGGAATGGTCTTTCTTCTCCACAAAGAAAATTCCGGCACCAGCTGGGGATGATGATGGGCGGATGAATCCTTTTTCTAAGTTCTCGTCAATATATTGACGTAAAGTCTCAAGCTCAGTCTCTGAAAGTGGAAATATTCGACCAAAGGGGATCTCTGCACCAGGCAGCAACTCGATTGGACAATCGTAAGAACGATGAGGTGGCAAAGTGTCCGCTTTTTTCTTATCGAAGACATCTAAAAAGTCATGGTAAACTGGAGGGACGTCTTGGCTAGAATTGGAAACTGGCTGGACGGTAAGGCAACTGGAAGGTGCTACAGGTTCAGGTATGATACAATGCTGGTGGCAATAAGTTGACTTGAAAGTGATATTCCCTGTGTTCCAGTCTATCTGGGGGTTGTGTGCCCGTAGCCAAGGGAGTCCCAAAATTACAGGGAACATAGGAGAACAAATAACATCAAAACAAAGAAATTCTTGATGGCCTGGGTCAATCATGGTGAGAATAGACAAAGTCTCTTGAGTAACAGGCCCAAACTGCGGTGTTGAACCGTCAGCCAAGTGAATTTTAAGTTTATGTTCCTTCCTCCGAAGTGGAATCTGAAAGTCTTTAGCCAGGGAAATGTCCAAAAAGCAACTGCAAGCCCCGGAGTCGATTATTGCTGGAAGTCTGACCTCTCCTCTTGCCAACTGTAATGTGATATGGAGAACAAGATGATTTGGAGAAGGTTTCGGGACTTGGAGGCTAGTAGAGTTGCGGAAAGGAGATCTACTGGGCCTTATTGGGCAGTTGAGACGGATATGTCCGGGTTCTCCGCAATAGAAACATAGGTAAGCTTGCCGGCGATGAAGTTTCTCGTTAGGGGTCAGAGCAGAGCGAACTGCGCCAATTTGCATAGGCCCTTTGTTGGACGTGAATGGAGTGACGGGTGCAGGAACAGCTGGAACTGTGGGCGTCATCCAAGAAGGCCGGAAGGATCGTGCACATCGTTCAGACCGTCGCTCCCGCAGGCGCCTATCAATTTGGACGACTAGCTGGGTGAGTCCTTCTAAAGTGGTTGGGGACTCTACTCGTGCAAGTTCATCTTTGACAAGTTCAGATAAGCCGAGCCGGAATTTGAATCTGAGGGCGGCCTCATTCCACCCCGTGTCGGCAGCCCAGGTGCGAAAGTCCACGATATAATCCTCTACAGGGCGCTGCCCTTGCCGCAAGGCATGAAGGGCGGCCTCAGCAGTAGCCATACGTTGTGGATCATCATATAATCTGGACATAGCTTCAAAGAACAAGTTCACTGAATTAATAGCGGGATCCTTTTGCTCTAGTAACTGATGAGCCCAGGACTGGGGTTCATTGGACAGCAGGGAAATAACAAATCCCACTTTAACAGTTTCTATGGAAAAGGTTCTTGGTTGGAGGGCCAGGTAAAGTAAACAGGTGTCCTTGAATGCTCGGAACTTCCCTCGGTCACCAGAGAAGCGCTCCGGAGTAGGTACCCTTGGTTCAGGGGGTGGAATCATCATAGGAGACATTGCTTGGTTCTGAAGGTGAATCTCCAACTGGGAATAATGTCCCTGTAGATTTGTCACTGCTTGGGTCAGTGTAGCGACTTGCTGGCACAGAGTCTTGAGCAGGGAAGCACCTCCGTCAGCCTCTGACGTTACTGGCTGCATGATACTATCACGTACCTGATCGGAGGCTGAAGTGCTGGGAGAGCTTCCCTTGCGACTAAGTGCAGAGCGCCCCCTGGAGGTGGTACAGGGGGAGCTATACTCAAAGCGGCAGGGGTTGCTGGCTGCGGCAAGCTGAGATGAAGCAGAGAAGTCCACTGGTGGGCAGCTGACGAGCAGGGTAGACTGCTAGGCAGGGGTACCTCGGAAGTACCAGATGAGATCGTACAGCAGGAAGTACCAGGAGCAGTGTCAGGAGCCAGGCCGGGGTTCATACACAGGACAGCAAACAGTAGCAAAGTCTATAGAACAAGCCAGGGGTCATACACGGTGCAGCGGATCAAACAGTAGCAAAGTCCATAAAACAAGCCAGGGGTCATACACAGTGCAGCAGATCAAACAGTAGCAAAGTCCATAAAACAAGCCAGGGGTCATACACGGTGCAGCAGATCAGAGCGGAGTAACAGGAACGAGCCAAGGGTCAAGCCGGGGTAAGTACAGATCAGATAGGTCAAGACAAGCCGGGTTGTTTAGCAGATAATCCAACAGGAACAGGAACTGAGGAATACACAGGAAGCTGAAGATCATGCAGCAGTTGGTGACTGCTGTAACATGCTTTAAATAGTATGCTTGGTGCCTGGAGTCTCTCACGTGGTGTGTGTGATTAGGCGTGCAGGTGTTTGCATTAGTGCTGGAGAATTTGTGTTAATTGATACAGGGTTCTGCTGGCCATAGATGTTAGTTCTCCTGCGGATTAGTCCCTGATAACTAAGCACTTTATTTTGGCACCGTATGAACTTTATTTCATATACATATTTATCACCAGAAAAATGATATGGACTGTGATTGTGATGCATTGTTATTCTAAGCATATTACCAATTGTTTTATATTTATATATTCCGTTTGCGAGAAGCCATGTGGGGGACACAGCAAACACATGGAAGAAGGTGCTCTGGTCAGATGAGACCAAAATTGAACTTTTTGGCTTAAAAGCAAAATGCTATGTGTGGCGGAAAACTAACACTGCACATCACCCTGAACACATCATCCCCACTGTGAAACATGGTGGTGCCAGCTTTATGTTGTGGGGATGGTTTTCTTCAGCAGAGACAGGGAAACTGGTCAGCGTTGATGGGAAGATGGATGGAGCCAAATACAGGGCAATCTTAGAAGAAAACCTGTAATGCCGCGTACACACGGGCGGACTTTTCGACGGACTAGGTCTGGCGGACTTTTTGACGGACTTTCCGAGGGACTTGCCTACACACGATCAACCAAAGTCCGACGGATTTGTACATGATGACGTACGTCCGGACTAAAACAAGGAAGTTGATAGCCAGTAGCCAATAGCTGCCCTAGCGTCGTTTTTTGTCCGTCGGACTAGCATACAGACAAGCGGACTTTTCAACCGGACTCAAGTCCGTCGGAAAGATTTGAAACATGTTTCATTTCTAGGTCCGTCGAACTTTTGGGAAGAAAAAATCCGCTGGAGCCCACACACGATCGAATTATCCGCCGGACCAAGTCTGCCATAAAGTCCGGTCGTGTGTACGCGGCATTAGAGTCTGCAAAAGACTTGAGACTGGGGAGGAGGTGCACCTTTCAGCAGTACAACGACCCTAAACATACAGCCAGAGCTACAATGGAATGGTTTAGATCAAAGCATATTCATGTGTTAGAATGGCCCAGTCAAAGTCCAGACCTAAATCCATTTGAGAATCTGTGGCAAGACTTGAAAATTGCTGTTCACAGACGCTCTCCATCCAATCTGACAGAGCTTGAGCTATTTTGCAAAGAAGAATGGGCAAAAACGTCACTCTCTAGATGTGCAAAGCTGGTAGAGACATCCCCAAAATGACTTGCAGCTGTAATTCTAGTGAAAGTTGGTTCTACAAAGTATTGACTTTATTTGTAAAAAAAAAATTGGAAAACCATTTATCATTTTCCTTCCACTTCACAATCATGTGCCACTTAGTGTTGGTCTATCACATAAAAACCTAATAAAATAAGTTTTCGTTTTTGGTTGTAACATGACAAAATGTGGAAAATTTCAAGGGGTATGAATACTTTTTCAAGGCACTGTATCATATGGAAAACCATAACAAAATATAACTGCAAAGACCAGACCCCTCTGTGTGAATACATCCTATTGTTACAGAATGACCAAATGCTTGACCTGTTTTTTTTGTCTGGGATGAACATTTCTGCCAATTTCTGGTTCTGGTTTCAGTATAAAAAAAAAATAGAAGCAGCAAAACATGTTGTTATAAATGGTATTTAAAAAACAATAAAAAAAATAAGCAGCATAACTTAGCATTTAATAAAATAGTTGTGTATTAACTGACCAGAAAAAAAAAAGAGACATTACAATAAGATAATAAAACTTGCAAAAAAGTGCTCAGAGGAAAGGTCTGTAGACTATACAGTAAAACCTTGGTTTGAGAGCGTTTTGCAAGACAAGCAAAATTTGTTTATACATTTTGTCTTGATATACAAGTGATGTTTTAATATACAAGTAGCGTCAAGTCACAACTGATTTTAAAAGAGAAGAGAGGCGCCTCTAAGTGTAGCAATATGGTTACATTTAATGAAGGTACAACATTTAGCAACTCACATGGTTAATGATTAAAAGAGGCACATCTAAGTATGCAGGGATCCGGGGTAAAGCTGTCCACATAGACCATCCCACCGCATCACCATTGACCTCATCCCTTCCATGCTGCGCTCCACGAGCGGTCCAAGCCTCGCTTTCAAATCGCTCTACTGCAGGGTAGTCTTCCCGGTCACGTTTGCAGACTGACAGCGGTGAGAGCCGGCGGTAGACATGTGCACAGCCAAAAAAATTCGTTCATTTTCGTTTTCGTTTCATTACTTTATTATTTTTTTTTCGTTTTTCGGGTCATTCGTTATGATCGCGATTCGTAAATTCGTTCATTCGTACATTCGTACATTTGTAAATTCGAATATTCGTACATTCGTTCATTCGTACATTCGTACATTTTTACATTTGTACATTCGTAAAATCGTACATTTGTAAATTAGAAAGTTCGGGAATTTGTAAATTCTAAGTTTGAAAATCCAAAAACCCGAAAATCCAAAAATCTGAAATAGTAACTAACTATTAAATTATAGGTATTGTAATTTCCTTTCAAATTTGACTGTCAGTGAACGTAACAAATACGAATTTATCCGAAGTTACAAATTATCCAAAACAAATGCTGCATCTAAACAAATGGAACGGAACAAATTAATAATAAATAATAATAATAAAACGTTATTATTATTATTATTGTTATTTATTATTATTAATTCATTACGTTCCATTCAGTTTTTTCGGATCATTCATAACTTTGGATAAATTTGAATGTGTTACGTTCACTAACAGCCAAATTTGAAAGGAAATTACAATACCTATAATTTAAAAGTTACTAGTAATTACTAATAGTTAAGTTATTATTAGTTAACTATTATTTCAGATTTCCGAATTTTCGAATTTACAAATTTACTAATGTACGAATGTACGAAATTACGAATGTCCAACTTTATCGAATTTATGAATATTCGGAAAAACTTTGTTAAACGGGTTTTCGTTAATTCGGATATTCCCGAATTAACGAATTTGTCGAAATTCGTTAAAAAACTAATTCGGAACGAAACGAATTGCACATGCCTAGCCGGCGGTGTTGGGGATGGTCTATGTGGACGGCTTTACCCCGGATGCCTGCATACTTAGATGTGCCTCTTTTAATCATCAACCATGTGAGTTGCTAAATGTTGTACCTTCAATAAATGTAATCATATTGCTACACTTAGAGGCGCCTCTCTTCTCTTTTATACTCTGTAGCTCCTGATGGATTTTGCTTCTAATCCCCTTGTGGAGGCTTCCATTTGTGGATGGACATTTTATGGTTACACAACCTGGTCACATTGCTATAATCTTTTTATATGGACTATAAACTGAAGGACTTATAAATAAATGGTTGTGGAACAAATCATTTGAGTTTCCATTATTTGCTGAAATTATTATTCAATTATTTATTGAAATTTGCTTTGATATGCGAGTGCTTTGAATTACAAGCATTTTTCCGGTATGAATTATGCTCGCAATCCAAGATATTACAGTAGTTTATTTCATTACTATTAATATTATTATTATGCTATGGCAAAGTCAATGTCAAACACACACTTAGCCTGCACCTATCTAATGGGAACCGCTGAATGTTTACAGAATTTATCCTAAAAACAGAACCCACTGGGAATTTTTCCTCCACCACCACTAATGATATAACAAAGCTAATAGCTAATAATATACAGTAAGAACACAAACAAAATATCATTAATGAATAGACACATTAAAAATAATAAGCTCCCAAGTGCACACTATTTTTGATCAATTATATTATAACCGTACCATCTTCCTTTGTTTTGTAAAGTGCTAAGCAAACTATTGGCGCTTAAAAACATTAAAAGTGTAGTGCAACCAATAATAATGAAAACAAATCAATTAATGCATAAAAGTACATAAATAAAAAAATGTCCGTATCATAATTTCCGTATTGCACAAGAAATCACCACAGTGCACTAAATCTCATCTTAATCTTCATCACCAGCACCCGATGTGCTCCTGGCCACACAAATCGGAAAGCCTCTCACCTTCAATTAATGACCCCCGAGCTAACAGAAAGGTCAAAGGCGCTTTTCCCTTAAAAAGGGTAAATCTTAGATCATGGTGTACACATCTTCCTTGTATAGAGACTCGAGCGTGATGGATAAAGCATGAAAAACAAAAAACAGCCAATAATGCTCTCTATTTTTTAAAAGATTTAATGCTGCCAATGAAAAATGCTACTTGCAGGAGATAAAGATATAGGTATGTGGCACTAACTAAAAATGATAAATAATATAAATTGTGAGCAAAAATAAGTGTGATAGACACACTCAGTGAATAGCACTTCCAGGACCGTGCTAAAGCTAATATGCTGGGTAATCAAGTGCAAGTAATCTTCAACCTAGTACACGGTAATAAACATTCATAATGTCCGAAACTCTAATCAAGTGCAGATAAAGCAACAAAGTGCAAAAATACTCCAAAAGTGCTGAAAAGTGCAATCAAAGTCCAAAAAAGAGGAAAAAATCTCCAAGTGACAGTTCATATAGAAAGAAAAGCAGCACGACCGAATGAAATCCACTTCATCCAATTACTATCACCATCTGTGGTGCGCCACTTATTTGCCCCAGCCTCTCACCTCATAAGGAGACCCCTACAAGTCAAGTCAAGCCTTGGTATGGATATAACCTGGATCCTCAGAAATCGATCGATTCCCACAGCAGTGCCGGTACCAGGGTGGACTTCAGGCTCATCCGATGTAATATGGTCATGCAATAAAGAGGGGGGGCTCCATAGTGCAGTATTACAATGTTCAATGTCCACCCTTTGATGAAGTCACGTGTTCAGTGTCGCAACGCGTCAGGGTGGAGCCAGGTGTCGTCACTTCCAGTCGCGGCCAAGACCGGAAGTACCTTACATAGCTGTACCTAGGATTTTAAACTGCAAGTTACTACTTGTTTTTTTAAATAAATTGGATTGCAATACTGCACTATGGAGCCCCCCCCCTCTTTATTACATGACTATATTACATCGGATGAGCCTGAAGTCCACCCTGGTACTGGCACCGCTGATGATATCTGTGGGAATCGATTGATTGCATGGGAATCCAGGTTATATCCATACCAAGACTTGACTTGACCTGTAGGGGTCTCTGTATGTGATGAGAGGCTGGAGCCTGAGTGGCGCACTACGGATGGTCATAGTAATTGGATGAAGTGGATTTCGTTCGTCGTGCTGCACTTTTTTCTTTCTATATGAACTGTCACTTGGAGATTTTTTTCCCTGAAGACGTTAACACGAAATGTACGTCGGAGCGGGACCTGGTCACGTGATCTCTTTCCATTTCCGGCCTAATGGTTGTTGCTTTCGTCGGGTGGAACGCACGCCGACCTTCGAGGGGGTGCTACGTTATCCATGCTGTAAATCAATCTAGACGAGCGAGCAGCCCCAGTGCCGGGTGGGCACCTATTCATGTAAGCAGCCATTTGGCTTCACTTTGTTGCTTTTATTGATTTTTATTCAACTGTATGACGCTAGGGAAGATTCCATTGTTTTTCTATCCTATGTCTGACTGTCTGGGGAAGAAGCATCCTTTTTTGCCTATTGATATCCAGCATCTATATGTGAGCAGGCATAGTCTTGCACAAGCACTAATGACTTTCTTTTTAATTAAAGAAGTCATTGGCATCTGGTAAGCAGTTATCCATATACCACTGTGGGGTGCATCTTACTGCTGGTGAAGGATTTTATTAATTTTTCCATCTATGGAAATCCATCTATACCAAGAGACTTATCTTTTCTTTCGCCATCTAATTTTTGTCTATCATGCTTCTGCATTGGGACTTTACTATCATTACTGTTGTCTTTCAACATGTGTGTCAGCACTTTGGTTTATACATTCTTATGTACACTAGTTTTTCTACTTTATAGTGTTTGATACTAGAGCATTTTGCTATCAAGATATATCCCACTAGTACCAATTTTTTCTAGTAGGTAGTCATTAGCGCCCCCTGTCTATTTTCAATCCTCATTGACATCATTTGCTCAATCAGGGGAGCAGATTACTATTAATGTAATTTTTGGCACAGAGTTTCTTTCTTCTATCAAGTTCAATGGTTGCCTGTGTGAAGGAATGTGATGTAGATAATAATAATAGTAATCTGAAAATGTCTATTTTCTTATGTGCATACATATTTTTCTCCTTACTCATTATATAAGTATACAGATTTGCTCTGTTCCTATATTTTCTCAAGATGGCGTGTACCCCCTACCTCCCACACACAGAAGAACGCGGAACTGGAGATAAGAACAAAGACAGCCAAACCTCGTTATGAAAATTCTCCATCTTCTTTTTTTATCTTAACCAATGAGATGTACCTATTAGACTAACATAGCAATGACGTATTTGTGTGTATAAAACATTAACACCGCCTTGAATAAATCACAAGTGTAATGAGTTAGCAGTTCTGAGCGTGTCTCAGAGTGTTTACTTTTATATGCATGCATATCAACACTTTTCAAATTAGAGACAGCAGCAGATAACCTTGAGCTCGATTGTAGCTCTTAATCATTTCCATAACAGATGGTGCCGAAACCCGGGACCTCAGGCTACGGTCGAAGTTATACCGCGACAAGCATTCGGACGTTAACTGATTAATGAGAGTGGGGTTTGCGCAGCCCTAACAGTACGGTAAGTTTGATTGATATTCTTACCACTGTACGACTCTCTTATCTTTCGGTTGACGGCTGGATTCTGTCGGTATGCTGAGACTGTCTTAGAGGCAGGTATTTCCTCGCCTGAGGTTGTTTTAACGAACCTGCCAATGGGTTTCTGCTGACTGTATTCTTTGTTCACTGTCTGCCATTCTTTGGGCTACGAAACTCAGCAGTCTAAGGGTGCTACATGTGTGAATGGGTAGTCTCATCTCCAGATGAGCTTTCGGCCTCTGGCATGAGATTGTTTCCCGTGTAGCAAACGTTATAGACCAGTTACTCTAGGTTCGACGAACCTTTGAGGGGTATTTCAGCTGCTGGCTTTGCAGCCTGAAGTGCTACATGTGTGAATGGGTAGTCTCATCTCTGGCATGAGATTGTTTCCCTTGTAGCAAACGTCTATAAACGTGTTTATTTTGCAGGGTGGTATGCCTTTGCGGTTATTTTAGCCTGCTGAAATTTTGCAGTTCGAAGAGTGGCAGGTGTAATGTCCTGTCGTGATTGTATTTGTGGTTTATTGTTTGCTATACATGAGAGGGGGTGGGGACTGGTGAAAGTCAGAGTAGGAGGCTACCCGAAA
This sequence comes from Lithobates clamitans, assembly GCA_037952925.1. NCBI lineage: Eukaryota > Metazoa > Chordata > Amphibia > Anura > Ranidae > Lithobates > Lithobates clamitans. The sequence goes on from JBBGZY010003056.1 coordinate 169,174, forward strand.
GATCTGTTGGGTCGCGGGCCGTTGCTCCTCACTACCCCTGACGTGTTTGTTCTTGTTCTGAGATTAACCGTACATTACAGGGTTATAGCAAACAGTAGCAACTTGGAGCGCAGTATGAGCCCCCACCGAAAGAATTTGCTGATAAGAACGCTGAGAAAAATATTAACTCCTTGGTTGTATGTATTCCCCTCTCAAGCCGTTAGCCGAGAAACAGAAAGTGATATTGTAATGAAAGTGATATTGTAAAGAAGGAGAGAAGAAGATGTTGAAATAGTTAACAAAGTTGAAAGAAGTGACGAAAGTTATGTTGCAGAAGAAACAGGGAGAAAAATCCTGTGTGATAAAGAAAATTGGATAAAGGAAGTTAAGAAAGATGGCGATTGTATTATGTATGTATAGCTGATGATATGTTGGAACTTTAAACAAAGGAGGGGAGGGACAGCACTGCCCTCCGTCTAACAACCACTCCTTTTTCACTACCCAAGCACAACCCACTGTGACAACTCAGCCCGGCGGCCATCTTAGTGCACCCATGCCTTCACTTTCTACCCAGTCCAGTGCACTTCCTGTCGGCGGCCATCTTGGTACACCCAGTAAGCTTAAACAGCCTGTACCCAGCCCAATACGGGAGCATCACATTCCCAGGCTGGATATGTTAATGATGAAGAAGCATCTGAGTGGGAAGCCCGACAGCAGGCAGCAAGGCCACCCACTGATTTAACCCCCAATCCGGCTCCAGACTCTCAGTTCCGAGAGGATCTCAAACACATGCTGGCAACCGTAAAGAACAGTGCCTCTTGTCAGCCCCTGCCCCAACAACAGTCTCGGTTACCACAAGGGGCACCAGTGATGTATGTCGCTTTTACTCTATCACAAGCAGCGGCCTTAGTGACAAGTCTGCCTGACCCAGAGAAGCAGCCAATTCCCTTCTACCACAGGATAGTGCAGATACAAGAAACTTACTCAGCTGCCTGGAGAGACTTAATCAGCCTATGCCAAATCAAAGCAGGATATGTCTTTTGGCCAGTCATGCAGATGGCCTTCAATGATGCCTGCCTGACAAGTGCCACTTCCTACACCTCAGGCGTGGAGTTCTGTGCACAACTCCACGACTGGGCAAAGGAGAAGTTGACGGATCAGAAGACCACAATCCAAGATATTACCCAAGATAAAGGGGAGTCTGTGAAGAAGTATCATGCTAGACTCATAAAGGCACACACACACATGTTATCAACTGCTTTTGTTTCAGGGCTCAGAGAGGATATCAGAAAAGGCCTGATGGTGGCCCGCCCTGAATACCATTCAATGAAAATGTCTGATTTATTGTTGGTGACCAGAGGTATAGAAAATCAAAAAGGTAAAAAACCAACGCCCCTCATGGTAACCCATGACGAAGATCCCGCCAACACTAGTCCACCACCACTGCTTAATACCAGGGAAAGGATCACCTGTTACAACTGTGGGAAACGGGGTCACTTCAGAAAAGAATGCAGAGCCCCAAGATGTCCAAGACGAAAAACCTACCACTTTCCTCATTGACGGGTACAGCCAGAAGCGTGTTGAGGGCTGTGGACCTGCCTGATAATTCTTTCCTTTCCACTATTGATGTTTCCTGCGTAGGAATGGATGGGGTGCCCCGCTCCAGTCCACTTCCTGATTTGCTTGCCAAATTTGTGGTGTCCTCTACATGTCCCTTGAATCTACTAGGAGCTGATGTGTAGTCCGGACTACAGGCCTCAATCAGGACACGCCTGAAGGGGGGGTGAAGTTACATACTCCCCTATCTTTAGAAGACTCATCTGCTTTGTGTTCTCAGCCTCTCCTGATGACACTTAATGAAGCAAAAACTTCAAGTTCAATACTGCAGGAAGTACTTGACAGAATCCCTGCGTGCCTATGGTCCACAGGACCGGAAGACAACGGTCACTTAAAGGTGCCACCAGTTTCAGTCAAGCTAAAAGAGGGCGCTTCATTGCCCCGGAAACCACAATAACCCCAAGAAGAGAATCCTAAAAAGAGAACCAGGTACCTACTGTGGATGCCTTTGACTGCAAAGTACCTCACAGAGGTGGACCTTACAAACGTTTTCTTCAGTGTCCACCCTCACCCCTCCTGCTGGTACCTTTTCGCATTCATCCACGGAAAGAAACGGCAACATACCTAAACAGTTGTGCCACAAGGGGCACAGAACTTTCCAAGCCAGTTTGCAAAAGCTATGGCTATCATCCTTAACACATGACAAGAGGAACACCCGGAAGTGATTCTCTTCCAACATGTTGATGACCTTCTCCTTTGTGCAGCTGACTTACCCCCTGTTGAAGTCACCTCAGAAAGCCTGTTTTGCTATCTTGCCAACCAGGGCTGCAAAGTCTCAAAGCCCAGATTGCAGTGGTGCTCAACACCTGTCATTTTCCTTGGACACGACACCCCACTGAAGACAGGGTGCAAGTAATCTCTGACACCCCACTGCCACAAGGTCAGAAATTCCTTCATGCCTTCCTTGGACAAATTTCCTAGTGCAGAGCATGGATTCCAGAAGCCTTCCTACTGATGCTCTGCAATCAGACCCTTCCAGATGTCTCCTGAAGAAATATCTAAAGTTTGAAACCCTTGAGTGCGCCACCCCCGGCGCTAGGGCTCCCAGCCTACGACAAAACGCTCAAGCTCTTTGTATCCGAACGTCTGGGACATGCTGCAGGTGTACTCACCCAATCACACGACATCAGCCTACGCCCCATAGGATATTATTCCTGTCGGCTGGATGCGGTAGCAAGAGGAGGCCTATTGTGTCTGCGAGCTGGATTTGCTACACAAGCCTTGCTTGACAAAACTTTGAACTTGGTCCTCGGACACTGCCTCGTTCTGCTTGTTCCCCATGACGTTGTTGCCATATACAACCAAGATCCAGCCGAAACACTTGTCCACTACCAGACACTTGAGACTCCTGTGTTCCCTCCTACTAGACAGCATTACTCTATTAAGTTGTCAAACACTGAACCCTACCACCCTTCTTCCACTTCTCGAGGGGGGAAAGGAGGAGGAGGAGTAGAGTCTTGACTTGTCACCCCCGTGACCGCACAGGACACGCGGTCACCACTGAAAATACTGTACTACAAGCTGAAGCCTTACCACCGGTGATGTCTGCACAGGAGGCAGAGCTGTAAGCACTTACTACAGCACGTAAATGGGCAGAGGGAAAAAGAGCCAACATTCATATGGACTCAAGATATGCTTTCAACATTGCCCATGATTATGGTGTTATCTAGAACAGAGGATTCCTGATGGCTGCAGGAACACCTGTGAAAACTTGATTGATGCCTTGCTTCTCACAACCCAAGTGACTATTCTGAGTAAAAGCACACTACAAACTGAACTCAAAGGAAGCTTAAGGCAATCATCGAGCCAATACAGCTGCCAAACAGACAGCTGGTGGTCCACGGGAAGTGGACAGCAGGGTGGTAGAAGAAGACCACCCTGTGCTTACCTTACAGACTTTCCCAGTGGACAGAGTTTATCTAAAAGAACTACAGGAAACAACAAGTCCGGATAAGAAGGAAAGCTGGAAATGGAGAAAAGGAGCAACTCTCAGAAATGGACTATTTGAGTGCAACAAGAAGCCTTGTCTACTCAGGAGTATGTACCCAGCCGTGGTGCAATGGGCACATGGACTTTATGAACTCTCTTATCAACAAGTGTTGCACTAAGAGTTACTCCACTGATCGACAGCTTCTGCAGATCATGCATTATCTGCACCAAATGTAACCCAGGATGCACAGAAGAAGCACCTGGCAAAAGCCCTATACCCCATTCCAGAGGATGCAAATTGATCATTCTCAAGTGCCAAGAAGTGACAGATTTGAAAACGCCCTAGTGGAAGTGGTCATGACTCCCTTCTACCACAGCTAAGAAACTACTGAGTGAGATAGTATGTAGATTTGGGGTCCCAGAGGTGATATTGAGAGATCAGGGACCAGCCCTAACAACAACCCTTACAAAAGAGATTTGGGCAACACTGGGGGTTCAGTTGGCACTACACATCCCATACCACCCTCAAAGTAGCGGGAAGGTAGAAAGGATGAATGGGACACTAAAAAACAGGATGTTAAAGATGGCCCAAGAGACTAACATGAGTTGGCCAGACAATTAGCCCATTGCCCTGTTCAGTGTCAGACACACCCCCAGGGGAAACATGCCCTATCCCCTTATGAAATTTTGTTTGGTTCAGCTCCCAGACTTGGTTGTTACTTTCCACAACAGTTACAGTCTGATGTGTTGACTAATTATGTAACCACATTATCACGAGAATTAACCTGAATGCATGTCCAGGTGTTTTCTTCCATTCCAGATCCTGAATTAGATACAGGAACACACCAACTACTGTGTGGAGATCCTTGAGCCAAGTTATGATGGTCCATTCCAAGTTTTGCTGACCACAGCCACCTCAGTCAAGTTGGCCAGGAAGAACACCTGAATGCACGCTTATCACTGCAGGAGAGAGTGTTTTCGGGTGCTGCATATCCTTTTTCTGTTTGATCTAGGGGGGAGGGGCCCAGGAGGTGGCCATCACAAAAATGATAACATAATTACGTTTTGGTGTAACTCTTCAGGTACACATGTGACCACCTTTACCTTAGATTACTGTGACATAGTACCTTGTCCGTTTGACCCTTCATGGTGATGCCATTGGTACAGTGATATCCCTGACGGTAAGGACATATATGTATGCCACACAGACAGTTACTGGGGACAGAGTTGTGGTTTCTGTGGGGGCCAGTGGGTTGGAACACAGGGCCAGACTGGGCGACCACAGAGTGCATTAGACAAAAAAGATGAAAATAGAAAGCCCCATATCCTAACCAAAGATACCCCTGATACATGCACTGACCCAGCACACAGTCAGAGGAGGAAGCGAGCAGCTCTCTCCGGAAGCTTTGATTCTCATGTATACATACATGTCATGGGGGTTACAAGGGGGGTCCCTGATTAATTTAAAGCCAGGGACCAGGTAAAAGCTGGTTTTGAGTCTTTGATCCCCATAACAACTGTCAGTAAGAATGTAGATTGGATTAACTACATGTCATGGTTATGCAATAGAGTTTGTCGATCAGCATACCTGTCTCCATGTGTTCATCTCTAGAGACCAGCTGACCCTCACCTGACTGCTTTTGTAACCTCCCCTCTAAGCATGGCCCCAACCCAGGCCCTATCAGGGAACCCTATATTAACCTGTGCACTGCAAGCCAGCAGTGCTGATCAACCACTGTGTGTCAGCCTCTGTGTGTACTTGCTATGTTTCCTACATATGATTTCTGTTACCGACTTTGGCCTGTTCCCGGCCATCCCTGTTTGCCTGTGACCCTGATGTTCCAGCCAGCTCCCTCCTTCCTCTGCTCCTGTAGTCTACCGTGAGCGTGAGCTGTGAGACCCTGGGGACCGCGACCTGGAGCCAGACTGCAGCGCAGTCCATCCTCACCACTAGAGGCTCTGGTGAACACCTGCTGGCTCTTAGACTCCGCGTCCTGGGGAATCTATGCTCTAGCTCCCAGTGGGATCTGTGTCAGTGATCCAGTAGACCTGCTTCCTGAACCTCCCAGGGTACAATCCGCAGCAGTCAGTGCTAGGGTCCACTATCTTGCGGTGCACTCCTGATCCCAACGGTGTACATCTGTCACCCAGCCTCTAGGTGACCTGACACTACACATATTATAACCAACAGAGATTTGTAAATTACACTAAAGACGCCCTCCAGGGAATTGCTGACCAGCTAGCCCCCACTTCCTACATGACATTCCAGGACCGGATGGCCTTAGACATGGTGCTAGCTGGGAAAGGAGGTGTTTTGTAAAATCATAGGAAAAAACGGGAACCTGTTGTACATACATTCCTGATAATACTGGCCCAAATGGTAAGGTTACTTTAGCTATAAAGAAATTAGAAGATCTGTCACTAGAGTTGAAGAAGAACTCAGGTATCACAGACCCATGGGACCAATATTTTAGCTGGATAAGTGGGTGGCAGAAGGTGCTCGCCCAGATACGGGTAACGGTATTAATAATCCTGGTCCTTTTAGCCCTGATTGTATGCTGTATTCTATCTTTTGTAAAAAGTTAATGAGCAAGGCTGTAGACAATAGCACACCTACATTTCTCCACCAAGAAGAAGAGGACCCCCTTATGATGGAAGGTGACAAACCCTTCACTCTTCTACAGTCACTCCCTGTCCATAATCTCACAGTCCTATAGGGTTATAGGGATAGATAGCGCGTGACTGCACCTCTCCAGCTGTATCGAGGAGGGAAGTGAACAGTTGCTGCCCAATTCTATATACAGCCTAAAAGAGTTGCTGAGGAGAAGGGCCAGGCTAAAAAGTAGGACCTTTAGTATTAGGGACAGAAAAGAGAAAATAGTCATTTTAGGGGGGATTGTGAAGGAATGTGATGTAGATAATAATAATAGTAATCTGAAAATGTCTATTTTCTTATGTGCATACATATTTTTCTCCTTACTCATTATATAAGTATACAGATTTGCTCTGTTCCTATATTTTCTCAAGATGGCGTGTACCCCCTACCTCCCACACACAGAAGAACGCGGAACTGGAGATAAGAACAAAGACAGCCAAACCTCGTTATGAAAATTCTCCATCTTCTTTTTTTATCTTAACCAATGAGATGTACCTATTAGACTAACATAGCAATGACGTATTTGTGTGTATAAAACATTAACACCGCCTTGAATAAATCACAAGTGTAATGAGTTAGCAGTTCTGAGCGTGTCTCAGAGTGTTTACTTTTATATGCATGCATATCAACACTTTTCAAATTAGAGACAGCAGCAGATAACCTTGAGCTCGATTGTAGCTCTTAATCATTTCCATAACACCTGTGTTGTGGATTTCCCAGGGCTCCATTTGAATGCACCTCAGACACGCTCAAAATTTTCATCTGATGTGCGAGGATGACCAGCGCTTTTCCGTTTGCATATGCAACCATCTTCGACTAATTTTTTACGCCACTCATAAATTTGCTTATGACGAGGCGGCTGTTTGTTGAACCGACAGCTAAATTCATGTTGCACTTGAACAATGGATTCACACTCCGCAAACCACAGCACACAAAACAACTTCTCTATTTTCCTAGAAACAAGAAACAGCGCCGCTGTGTGGCATTGAATGGAACCTCTAGATGGGCTTTTAACATTGAACCTTCCTTCATCCAGTGATGTGCTTATATCCCTTACAGTTTGTTTAACCACTTGACCACTGGGCACTTAAACCCCTCCTAACCAGACCAATTTTCAGTTTTCGGTGCTCTTACATTTTGAAAGACAATTACTCAGTCATGCAACACTGTACCCATATGATATTTTTGTCCTTTTTTTCATACAAATAGAGCTTTCTTTTGGTGGTATTTAATCACCGCTGGGTTTTTTATTTTTTGCGCTATAAATCAAAAAAGACTGAAAATTCGGGAAAAAAAAAAAAATTAAATCTTTGTTTCTGGTAAAATTTATTGGCGAGCATTGGCGAGTATTGGCAGAGTATTGGCGAGTATTGGCAGAGTATTGCAGGGTATTGCAGGGTATTGCAGAGTATTGGCAGAGTATTGCACATTATTGCAGAGTATTGGCAGAGTATTGCACACTATTGCAGAGTACTGCAGAGTATTGCACATTATTGCAGAGTATCGCACAGTATGGGCACAGAGCAGCTCTGTGGGCACTACAGATCCAGCCCACAGCGCTGCTAAAAACGATCTCTCCCCCTCCCCCCCTCTCCCCTCGCACTCTACAGATCGGTACAGAGAGGGGAGGGAGGAACCGGCGTCATGAGATGATGCCGGTTTGTTTACAAGTGATCGTTCCGTCATTGCGAGAGCAACATTCTGGGAGGACATCCCAAGGACGCCCACCCAGAATAAGCCGACCGCACTGTAGCCATCTTTCGGCTATGGCCCGGTCGGCAAGTGGTTAAAATATAAATTTTAAATCTGCTCTATCTTTGTGAATAACCCTGTATTTGTGACACTGATATATACAGTATCTCACAAAAGTGAGTACACCCCTCACATATTTGTAAATATTTTATTCTATCTTTTCATGTGACAACACTGAAGAAATGACACTTTGCTACAATGTAAAGTAGTGAGTGTACAGCTTGTATAACAGTGTAAATTTGCTGTCCCCCCAAAATAACTCAACACACAGCCATTAATGTCTAAACCGCTGGCAACAACAGTGAGTACACCCCTAAGTGAAAATGTCCAAATTTGGCCCAAAGTGTCAATATTTTGTGTGGCCACCAATATTTTTCAGCACTGCCTTAACCCTCTTGGGCATGGAGTTCACCAGAGCTTCACAGCTCACCACTGGAGTCCTCTTCCACTCCTCCATGAAGACATCACGGAGCTGGTGCATGTTAGAGACCTTGCGCTCCTCCACCTTCCGTTTGAGGATGTCCCACAGATGCTCAATACGGTTTAGGTTTGGAGACATGCTTGGTCAGTCCATCACCTTTACCCTCAGCTTCTTTAGCAAGGCAGTGGTCGTCTTGGAGGTGTGTTTGGGGTCATTATCATACTGAAATACTGCCCTGCGGCCCAGTCTCCGAAGGGAGGGAATCATGCTCTGCTTCAGTATGTCAAAGGAAATGTTGGCATTCATTAGACATGGGCATTCGTTTTCGTCCGAATTTCAGGTATTTTCGTTATCGTTTTAACAAACGATAACGAACGTGCAGAATCCGAAAACCGAAAGATCCGACATAAACAAATGCTTTATTTTCGTTTTCGTTGTGACAACAGTTCGATATAGATAGGAGATTCGACATGATGCTGAAAATAGTGATCTGTGTCCATCAAACCTGTGGTCAAATGTGCCTAAGATTCGACATTATAGAGACAATAGCAAAAAAGTTTGAATGTGTCTAACCTAACTCTATTAGTCCAAGATTTTTCGACATAGAGAGAAAAGATTCGACATGAAGAATCGACGAAGCAGTCATCGCGAGCGGCCATTTATGGTCAAATGCTCCGCCCATAGGCTATAGAAGAATTCTAATGTTGGTTGACTAGTAATAATAATGAATAAATATAATTACTACTAGTGTCATACAACATTAGAATTTTACTATAGCTTGTAGGCCGAACATTCGACCGGAAATGTACGATTGCGTCGTCGTACAGTTTAGCTGCTCCGTCGAATCTTCTTAGAACATTCGACAGACACCATAATCCTTCAATGACAGATTCAACCTTAATTATTTCGGATTTTCAGACGAATGCATTTTTTAACGAAACAAAATAAGTAAAAACAAATTTTGGGAGTAACTAAATAAATTTATTTTTTGGACGAAAATGAAATTCTGAAACAAAATATTTCATTGTGCACATGTCTAGCATTCATGGTTCCCTCAATGAACTGTAGCTCCCCAGTGCCGGCAGCACTCATGCAGCCCCAGACCATGACACTCCCACCACCATGCTTGACTGTAGACAAGACACACTTGTCTTTATACTTCTCACCTGGTTGCCCCCACACACGCTTGACACCATCTGAACCAAATAAGTTTATCTTGGTCTCATCAGACCACAGGACATGGTTCCAGTAATCCATGTCCTTAGTCTGCTTGTCTTCAGCAAACTGTTTGCGGGCTTTCTTGTGCATCATCTTTAGAAGAGGCTTCCTTCTGGGATGACAGCCATGCAGACCAATTTCATGCAGTGTGCAGCGTATGGTCTGAGCACTGACAGGCTGACCCCCCCACCCCTTCAACCTCTGCAGCAATGCTGGCAGCACTCATACGTCTATTTTCCAAAGACAACCTCTGGATATGACACTGAGCACGTGCACTCAACTTCTTTGGTCGACTATGGCGAGGCCGGTTCTGAGTGGAACCTGTCCTATTAAACCACTGTATGGTCTTCGCCACCGTGCTCCAGCTCAGTTTCAGGGTCTTGGCAATCTTCTTATAGCCTAGGCCATCCTTATGTAGAGCAACAATTCTTTTTTTCAGATCCTCAGAGAGTTCTTTGCCATAAGGTGCCATGTTGAACTTCCAGTGACCAGTATGAGAGAGTGAGAGCGATAACACCAAATTTAACACACCTGCTCCCCATTCACACCTGAAACCTTGTAACACTAACGAGTCACATGACACCGGGGAGGGAAAATGGCTAATTGGGCCCAATTTGGACATTTTCACTTAGGGGTGTACTCACTCACATACAGCAGTTTTGGGATGTTGGTACCTTGACTTACTATTACACTGAGGAGGAGTGCAAATACTCTTTATGATTCACTAAATTGAAGACTAGACCATTGGCACAACTGCCAGCAAGATTCATCCAGTTCTACCACATATACCAAGTGTCATCACTAGAGACAGACTGCTAATGGCTAATAGCTGTAATTTTTTATTTTACCCAAAGATCCACTTTCATGTTCAAGGAGTTTACAATAGTTCACACTTCTGGTCCCTATGATGTAAAGGTCACTGTGTAACGCCGGGGTATCCATAATAAAATCCGCAGTGAGGGTGGAAATCTGCATGAGGCACATGAGGCCCAGGAAACTTCTGTATGAATGGTGCTACAAAAGGTGCTACAAAGATTCTGGACCTAATATAGCAGTGGTCTCCAAACTGCAGCCCTATTCCCTCCACTGACACTAATGATGGGACACTATTCCTCCCACTAAAAGCAATGATGGGGCATTTTCTACTCCCACTAGGAAAAGTCTGCTCCCCATTGTTACTGGCCCTCTGTTTAGAAGGTTTGGAGACCCATAACTGAAGATAGAACTAGTTTGCACTGCTCTTGTTGGCCAGAATTCAGCTTCTCTACCTGAAAAGCCTGAGACTAGAATCAGATTATAGAATGTCATTGAGTTGAGTACCTCACCTCACCCCAATCTGTAGTTCAGCAGCACTTCCACCAGCCATGTCCATTCCCCAATCTGTAGTTCAGCAGCACTTCCATCAGCCAGGTCCATTCCCCAATCTGTAGTTCAGCAGCACTTCCATCAGCCAGGTCCATTCCCCATTCTGTAGTTCAGCAGCACTTCCATCAGCCAGGTCCATTCCCCAATCTGTAGTTCAGCAGCACTTCCACCAGCCAGGTCCATTCCCCAATCTGTAGTTCAGCAGCACTTCCATCAGCCAGGTCCATTCCCCAATCTGTAGTTCAACAGCACTTCCATCAGCCAGGTCCATTCCCCATTCTGTAGTTCAGCAGCACTTCCATCAGCCAGGTCCATTCCCCATTCTGTAGTTCAGCAGCACTTCCATCAGCCAGGTCCATTCCCCAATCTGTAGTTCAGCAGCACTTCCACCAGCCAGGTCCATTCCCCAATCTGTAGTTCAGCAGCACTTCCACCAGCCAGGTCCATTCCCCAATCTGTAGTTCAGCAGCACTTCCATCAGCCAGGTCCATTCCCCAATCTGTAGTTCAACAGCACTTCCATCAGCCAGGTCCATTCCCCATTCTGTAGTTCAGCAGGACTTCCATCAGCCAGGTCCATTCCCCAATCTGTAGTTCAGGAGCACTTTCACCAGCCAGGTCCATTCCCCAATCTGTAGTTCAGCAGCACTTCCATCAGCCAGGTCCATTCCCCAATCTGTAGTTCAGCAGCACTTCCATCAGCCAGGTCTATTCCCCAATCTGTAGTTCAGCAGCACTTCCATCAGCCAGGTCCATTCCCCAATCTGTAGTTCAGCAGCACTTCCACCAGCCAGGTCCATTCCCCAATCTGTAGTTCAGCAGCACTTCCATCAGCCAGGTCCATTCCCCAATCTATAGTTCAACAGCACTTCCATCAGCCAGGTCCATTCCCCAATTTGTAGTTCAGCAGCACTTCCATCAGCCAGGTCCATTCCCCAATCTATAGTTCAGCAGCACTTCCATCAGCCAGGTCCATTCCTCTATATGCACCTAAAGCTGGAGGAAAAAACTGCAAGAGCCTGTGCATTGCATGTGCAATGCACCGAATGCAGTTGCAATGCTCTGCAGGCTTTATTTAAAAAAAGAAGTGATGCGCATTGATCATGAGAAAATTGTTAGGAAATCTCAATACTGGAGCCAAAATTAGTTCTAAAAGCCAGATAGACCTTCTAATTCTTTCTCATTCTATACAAGCTTTTTTAAGAAAAATTTTGGCTTTATTGTGTCTATTTTGTTAACATGATGACACCCATAATTTGAATAAACCTCAAATTATATACTCGAATCGACTTATACTCGAGTATATATGGTAAATAGACTGGTCACAGGCTCCCTTTAAATGTATATATACGTTGAAGTACACATGAACATGCTGGGCGTACAGTTGTAGAAACAAAATCAGGACTAATCAAGTTTAGTCTTCAGTTACCATCACCCTGAGCCAAGAAGGGTTAAACAACGAGCCTCCAAGCCTGCCAGGTCAGGCTCCGGCCAGCCATGCCTGGACTTCCCGAGTATATGTAAGATAGTGTTACTGTTGGCACCGAGTTGGATGGTGCTTTTTAAAATGAAGGTGTATTTTAAGCTCGGCTCACTCAGCTGCTGAGTTTTGTTAGTGGGTGTGAAGATACTCATAATAATTGAGCTGCCGGATCATATCAACAGTGACCAGCATAGATATCAAATTAAATGTTTGTCATATATGAAACGCGAGACGTGACAATACTTTTCCAGACTTGACAGATGGGCATTTGTTGGTTTTGTGTAAGCTCATAAACAATAGTTCATTGAGTTTTCTTTTCTTAACCACTTCAATACAGGGCACTTAGACACCTTCCTGCCCAGGCCAATTTTCAGCTTTCAGCACTGTTGCAATTTGAATGAAAATTGCGCGGTCGTGCTACACTGTACCCAAACAAATTTTTTTAACATTTTGTTCCCAGAAATAGAGCTTTCTTTTGAATGGTATTTGATCACCTCTGGGGTTTTTATTTTTTGCGCAACAAATAAAAAAGACCGTAAATTTTGAAAAAAAAAACAAGTTTTTCTTCGTTTCTGTTAAAAATTTTGTAAATACAGTCAGGTCCATAAATATTGGGACAATGACACAATTCTCATCTTTTTGGCTCTATACACCACCACAATGGATTTGAAATGGAACAAACAAGATGTGCTTTAACTGCAGACTTTCAGCTTTAATTTGAGGGTATTTACATCCAAATCAGGTGAACGGTGTAGGAATTACAACAGTTTGTATATGTGCCTCCCACTTTTTAAGGGACCAAAAGTAATGGGACAATTGGCTGCTCAGCTGTTCCATGGCCAGGTGTGTGTTATTCCCTCATTATCTCATTTACAAGGAGCAGATAAAAAGTCCAGAGTTCATTTCAAGTGTGCTATTTGCATTTGGAATCTGTTGCTGTCAACTCTCAATATGAGATCCAAAGAGCTGTCACTATCAGTGAAGCAGGCCTTCATTAGGCTGAAAAAACAAAACAAACCCATCAGAGAGATAGCAAAAACATTAGGTGTGGCCAAATCAACTGATTGGAACATCCTTAAAAAGAAAGAACGCACTGGTGAGCTCAGCAACACCAAAAGACCCGGAAGACCACGGAAAACAACTGTGGTGAATGAACCAAAGAAGTCTTTCCCTAGTGAAGAAAACACCCTTCAAAACAGTTGGCCAGATCAAGAACACTCTCCAGGAGGTAGATGTATATGTGTCAAAGTCAACAATCAAGAGAAGACTTCCCCAGAGTGAATACAGAGGGTTCACCACAAGATGTAAACCATTGGGGGGCGTGTCTGGACGTTCAACAGGGAGGACGTGTGCTGCTCTAGCTCCGTCTGGGCTGATTGCATCCAGAGCCATCTCTACCCTTCCTCAACCCATCGAGGCTAGTTACACACCTCAGGGGTATCTGGACACTTTTGGCTACGGCCCCTTGGGACTATCCAACCTTTTTGACCCCTGGAAGCGGTTCGGGGCCTACAGCTCAGCCCGAGCCTCGGACGCCAGTCGCCATCTTGGGCCCTATCTAACACTCGGAGCCCCCGGATCTCCGCTGCTCTGGACTGGAGACCTCCGTGAAGCTCCCACACGGCACCCTGTCCGCACTTGGGATCCCCCCGTCCCAGTATCTTCCACCCGGAGATCCCCCCTCTGACGGGCCGACCTCCGGGGGTCCGACGCCATCCCGCGGCCTACCGCTCCGACCTACTCCACCTTCTGCACAGCGGTGAGTACCTGAATAATTTACCATCTATCACCTACCTCTCAGTCGGCCCCCCCATCAGAGGGAAATCCCGTTCCTGGGCCCAAAAGAAGCCACCCGAGGCCTCCGCGCTATTGGTGCTCTCCCGGCCGGCCTAGACTGTCAGGAAAGTCCGAGGCTTCGGCCTACTCACGGAGGTCGGCGGCCATCTTTGTACTCCCTATCCACATTTGTGCCTTCACTTGCTCAGTGCAGCCATTGCTTATACTCATTTAGGCTCCGCTTCAATCAGATCTCCCCCTGATCTATAGCTGAGGGGGAACTTTCAGTACCTGCAAAGGGGAAGGGAGGAGAAAAAGAGAGAAGAGGAAAGAAAATTTTTTTTTTTTTTTTTTTTTGTTTTTTCTTCCTTTTCACGAAAATCTCCACAAGCAACCACAGTATGTTGAAATATGTCCGACGCTGAGCAAATGTAAGTGAGAGGTGCCCCACACGGCTACCGGCCTAATAGTTCCAGTTATGCCTTCCAAATCAGCTAAATCTCGTTCTGCAGCAGGTAAACGATCTGGTAAAAGGTCACTGTCTAACTCAATATCTGCAGGCTCTATTCAACAATATTTGTCTAACGCACGCGGCACTCAGGCCCGAACCTCGAGACTAAGCGCCTCTCCCTCATCTCACGCTGCCTCAGTGAGGGGAAGCTCTCCAGCCTCTTCATACTGCTCTGATCTCATGGATGACCCAAGTTCCCCTGCTGACTCCGAAATGAATACGCTGATGAGCGGTCTTAAAAAAGAACTTGCAGGCATGTTCCATAACTTGGAAAAGTCTATTAAAAAAGAGATAACTGCAGTTAGGACTGACATGTCCCACATCTTGGTCAGAGTAGAGGAGACGGAGCAACGGCAAGATACCCAAGCGCTAGCCATTAAAGAACTGCAGGACACTGTTACCCAGCTAGCATTTGCTCATCGGGCCTCCCTATACAAACTCGAAGACCTCGAGAACCGCAATCGAAGAAACAACATACGGGTCAGAGGCCTACCCGAGGCTACTGGAGATAGTGACCTAGAACCATCAATACGGGGCATTTTCAACACCATTATGGGTAATCCTGTCACCGCACCACTCCGCTTTGACCGGGTACACCGGGCTCTGAGACCCCGCAATACTAACTCTGACCAACCTAGAGACGTTATCTGTCGCCTACATTACTTCGAAGATAAAAATGCAATTATGATGAAGATGCGAGGCCTGCCTAGCATAGATTTCGACGGGGCAACCATCACCGTATTCCCAGACATCTCCAAGGACACCTTAGACCGTCGCAGAGCTCTAAAGCCGCTTCTTGACCTCTTGCGTACAGAAGGGATCACATATAGATGGGGCTTCCCAGCCTGCCTGATTGCCACAAAAAATGGCCGATCCCACACACTAAGGTTCCCGGAGGAACTTACAACCTTTTCGCAAGCTCTTAATCTTCCGCCCGTGGAACTCCCAGGCTGGCAGGACTCCATTCCTAAATTCTCGAATCTTGCAGATTCAGTCTGGAAAAAAACCCCTTCAAAGGCTGGTCGTTCCTCTATCCCGGGCTCTGCACAAAAGAATGGTTGAACTCTGCAACTTTGTCCTTTGCCTTTTTTCATTCAACCACGTTTCACTAGTACAGATGCTTATTTTCCTACAGCAAATTGATGCCAAGTCAGTCTTCAGATGTAAAAATTTTTTTTTTTTTTTTTTTTTTTGCACACTTACCTGACTATTTTTGGTAAACTCTGACTTATGATTAGTTTGACCACTGATCTCCTTTCATGTTCTTTTGTTGATTTGTTGTCGCATCAGTAATGGTCTACAATTTATGCTGCTCAGTAGGAATTTCAATGTTTAAGTTTATTTCTGTTTCTGCCTACATGACCCCTTATTTTTATTTTTATTTAACTGGAACTAAATTTTTCATTTCTAATTACAAGTTAATTATTTGTTATGGGCCGAGTGCTGTTGGCCTCCCCGACAACATAACCCAGTCCCCCCCTCCTTCTGGGGTTGACGAGTGCGTGCGACCTTAAAAGTTATTTTGTCCAATCCCTGTTTGAGGTTTTGGATGGCCGCTCGTTCTCTTCTTCCCCAATGGGACCACTGCAGATTTCTGCGTGTTATTCATACGTTTCCCAAAAGTTCTTTAATTCATATGTATGATTTTTCTATAAGTTCACTTTTCCCTTCTTCTTTTTTTTTCTATTCTTTACTTTGCTCTCTTTTCCTTCTCCCTCCCCCCCCCTCCCTCTCCCCTGCTGGCATACATGGAAGCATAGGCTGAAGTATTCTACCTACATGTAACAATGACTACATTGAAGCTTCTATCATATAATGTTAGAGGTCTTAATGTCGCAGCTAAACGGCACCAAACATTCCGTGAACTAAAGCAGGCCGCTTGTTCTATTGTTTTTCTTCAGGAAACACATCTAACTCATACAACACCGGTTAAACTGACCTCACCTCATTTTCCGCAATGGTACTATAGTTTATCTGACACAAACAAAGCTAAGGGAGTGGCCATTGGGTTTAACAGAAGCATATCCTTTCGTTTGTCTGACATGCTAGCAGATGATTCAGGCCGCTTTCTTTTTCTCCAGGGTTTCATTGGTAATACCCAATGTACTCTAGCAAACGTTTATTGCCCAAACCAAAATCAACCTACTTTTTTTTCAAAAATCTTAACCAAATTATCACATTTTGCCAAAGGTCTTATTATATTAGCAGGTGATATCAACATGTCCCTAGACCCTATACTAGACACGTCCCAAGGACGATCTAATATCTCTTTTAAACGCCTTAAATTTGTTAAAAGAAGACTCTTGGACCTCCAACTCATGGACGTCTGGCGCCTCCTCCATCCCAAAGAGAGAGATTTTTCACACTTCTCCACATCACATCACTCATATTCCAGAATTGACAATATATTTCTAGATCATTTTCACCTCCCCCTCTTACAGTCTGCCCACATAGGCACCGCAACTATCTCGGATCATGCACCTGTTTCGATGACGCTGTCTATGCCTTCCTTGGCACGCCGCACTAATAACTGGAAACTCAACGACTCCCTTCTTACTAATGAAGCCGAGGTTTCCTTAATGTCCTCTCATCTCTCACAATATTTCAAAGAAAACAAACCCTTTGATACTTCTCCCTCCGTTGTCTGGGAAGCTCATAAGGTCACTATCAGAGGACGGTTTATTGAACTTGGTGCTAGACTGAAAAGGGAGCATGGTCAGCGACTCGAACAGGTCCTACAACAAATAGCTGATCTTGATAATCAACATAAACTTTCTCTCCATAATGAGCACCTCCAATCACTCACACTCAAACGAGAGGAATTAAAATCTCTTCTTAACTTAGACACTAAGAGAAAATTCCAACGCTTATCACAAAAATACTATGAATGGGGAAACAAACCAAGTAGGCTATTGGCCAGGTCATTAAAAGCTAAACAAATGCAGTCCTTTATTCCCAAAATTAAACTACAATCAGGAGAGCTCGCTCATGCAACCCCAGACATTGCAAAGGCCTTCAAGGAGTTTTACGCAGATCTCTACTGTGTCAACAATGACTTGTCCTCTTTACCTCAGAAAGAGAGACGTAGACGCATGCTCTCCTATTTAAAAGAAGCTAAACTACCTAAATTACCTACATCTATTTTTAAAGAATTAGAGGCAGACTTCTCGGTAGAGGAATTTCAAGCTGCTTTGAAGTCCACTCCCTCTGGTAAAGCACCCGGCCCGGACGGGTTCACTATTCTATACTACAAGACATTTAGTGACATTCTGCTTCCCCATCTTACAGCTTATGCTAACTCAGTTTCTCAATCCTCAGGTTTACGCCCAGAATCCCTCTCTACTCACATTACTGTCATTCCTAAACCTGATAAAGACCCTACCCTCTGTAATAGTTATAGGCCAATTTCATTAATAAATACTGATATCAAATTATTTGCCAAAGTAATGGCAAATCGCCTACTCCCCCTACTACCTAACTGGATCTCCAAAGATCAATCAGGTTTCATTCCCAATAGAGAAGCAAAAGACAATTCCCTCAGAGCGATTTCCCTAATCCAGTATGTTCGGAGAAGCGCCCAGCCCACCCTACTCCTATCCACTGATGCTGAAAAAGCGTTTGATAGGGTGGACTGGGACTATCTTAGAATGACATTGAGACATTTTGGATTGGGTCCTAAGATGTTCCACCGTATTTTATCTCTATACTCTAACCCCACAGCACAAATCAGAATCAACGGAATGCTGAGTGACTCTTTTGCTTTACATAACGGTACAAGGCAGGGATGCCCCCTATCCCCCCTCCTCTTTGCCATTACCTTGGAACCTTTTCTAGCGACAATTAGGAACAATGATAATATTCAAGGCATTCGAGTTGGTAAGAGTTCCCATAAATACGCAGCATATGCTGACGACATATTATTTTTTATTCAACAACCCCGCATCTCCATACCTAACCTAATGTCAGCATTTTCCATCTTTCAGTCAATCTCTAATTTCAAAATAAATCTATCCAAATCAGAAATTTTAAACATCAACTTCTCCCAATCCGAGGTGTCTTCCCTGAAACCTCTCTTCCCCTTTAAATGGGAACCAAAACATATGAAATATCTAGGTATTTATCTCACTCCCAACCTTCACTCTCTTTTCCGACATAACTATATTCCATTGCTTAACAGGATTAGGGAAGATCTACGAAAATGGTCCAGTTTATCCCACACCTGGCTAGGTAAAGTAAATATTATTAAAATGAACATATTACCCCGCATACTCTTTCTTTTTCAAATGCTTCCACTAGGGGTTCCAGTGGGGTTCTTCACCATTTTGCAAACCATGATCTCCCGTTTTGTTTGGAGGAACAGTCACCCCAGGATATCTAGAGAGATACTGTTTCGCTCCAAGATGTCTGGGGGACTGGCACTACCTAATTTTAAAGCGTACTATCAGGCGGTTGTACTTTCTAGGATAGCCGACTGGAAGTATGCTCTTGATTCAAAATTGTGGGTCCAACTTGAATACCTTTTGAGCGGTGTTGATCTATCGGTAGTTCCTTGGATACCCCGCTCCTGCAGGAATCTTGATCGATCCACCTCAACACTCACTATATCCTCATTAGCTATATGGGACGCCCTACATAAAAAATTCTCATGGGGGTATAACTCCCCTTTAACACCTCTCCTTAATCACAAATATTTTCTACCAGGTTTATTAGATCCCGGTTTCCAATCTTGGAGACCAAGAGAACCTTTCTTATTACATCACGCCCTCCGTGGCAATACACTTAAACCATTACATTTGATCATCGATCCCAAACCTGTCTCGTTTATCGACAAATGGAGATACCATCAATTACAATGTTTCTTAAGCTCTCTCCCTCATCCGCTTAGAGGTTTGCAAGATCTAAATCGAATAGAAGAAATATTCTACCCAAAAGACCCTCCCTTACATAGTATTTCTCTATTTTATAGAGCTATTATTGCCCTTCAAAATCCTGGGTTTCCACCCTTTTTGGTAAAATGGGAGACTGACCTGGGTTCTCCCATCTCAGACAATCAAAAGGACAGGGTCTTACAATTGGCTCACACTTCCTCCCTTGCTTCTAAGATGGCAGAGGTCAATTATAAACTACTCACTAGGTGGCATTACACCCCCGTTAGACTTCACCAAATGTTCCCCGCCAGTTCCCCATTGTGCTGGAGGAACTGTGGGAACGAAGCCACTCATGCACATATCTGGTGGTTTTGCCCACTCATCCGCCCCTACTGGATGGCCATCTGCAATCTGATTTCACAGATTATGGAGGTAAATCTACCCATGGACCCATGGACTATCCTTTTTCATGCCTCTACAACCTCCATAGGCTCATATAAACGTTCACTCATTCCTCACCTTTTGAACACAGCCAAAGCCTTAATTCCCACCTTCTGGGGCCAAGCAGCAATTCCGTCTATTAGGACCTGGTTGCAGAAGGTTGATGAAGTTCAACTCATGGAGAGTATTACCCATAATATCAAAGGGACTTCAGAAAAACACTCAGCCACCTGGGCTCCTTGGGTGGATTTTCAGTCCACCCCCTCATATAAGGATATTATAGTACAGATCTCATAAATTTATTACTTTTATATCGCCACAAAATTTCGATCACTCAACATTTTGCACATGTATGCCAACACCCCACCTTATCTTCTTTCTTCTCATTTTACCCTCTATCCTATTTACTATCCCCCTTTTTTTTTTCCTTTTTCATTTCCTCTCCTATTATCAAGTTTTCTGCATCTCAAGCTTTCTGTTAGCTTCATTATATCTCTCTTATCTAACTGATGCAAGGTTTTTCATCTTGTTCTTACACTTTGATTTCTATGTTTACTCTGAAGGAAGGTTTTCCTTTTTCTACTCAATTACTACATTGATTCTCATCCTCCTTTCTGAATATACAGAACTGTTTAATATATCTCAGGCTTCTTGACACTCATTGTATATATCCGAGCATTGAAATTGACTTTGCTTCTCATAATATTTGTACCCAGTTTGTGACATAACTGTTTATTTTTGTAATTATTTTCTTTAATAAAAATTTATTAAACAAAAAAAGATGTAAACCATTGGTGAGCCTCAAAAACAGGAAGGCCAGATTAGAGTTTGCCAAACAACATCTAAAAAAGCCTTCACAGTTCTGGAACAACATCCTATGGACAGATGAGACCAAGATCAACTTGTACCAGAGTGATGGGAAGAGAAGAGTATGGAGAAGAAAATGAACTGCTCATTATCTAAAGCATACCACCTCATCAGTGAAGCATGGTGGTGGTAGTGTCATGGCGTGGGCATGTATGGCTGCCAATGGAACTGGTTCTCTTGTATTTATTGATGATGTAACTGCTGACAAAAGCAGCAGGGTGAATTCTGAAGTGTTTCGGGCAATATTATCTGGTCATATTCAGCAAAATGCTTCAGAACTCATTGGACGGCACTTCACAGTGCAGATGGACAATGACCCGAAGAATACTGCGAAAGCAACCAAAGAGTTTTTTAAGGGAAAGAAGTGGAATGGTATGCAATGGCCAAGTCAATCATCTGACTTGAATCCGATTGAGCATGCATTTCACTTGCTGAAGACAAAACCAAAGGTAAAATGACCCAAGAACAAGCAGGAACTGAAGACAGTTGCAGTAGAGGCCTGGTAGAGCAACATCAGGGATGAAACCCAACGTCTGGTGATGTCTATGCGTTCTAGACTTCAGGCTGTAATTGACTGCAAAGGATTTGCAACCAAGTATTAAAAAGTGAAAGTTTGATGGATGATTGTTAATCTGTCCCATTACTTTTGGTCCCTTAAAAAGTCGGAGGCACATATACAAACTGTTGTAATTCCTACACCGTTCACCTGATTTGGATGTAAATACCCTCAAATTAAAGCGGAAAGTCTGCAGTTAAAGCACATCTTGTTTGTTTCATTCCAAATCCATTGTGGTGGTGTATAGAGCCAAAAAGATTAGAATTGTGTCGATGTCCCAATATTTATGGACCTGACTGAAGTACGTTTTCTCCTTCAATGATGGGCACTGATATGGCTGCACTGACGGGGACTGATAAGGTGGCACTGATGGGTGCCGATGAGGTGGCACCAATGAGGTGGCACTGATGAGGTGGCACTGATGGGCACTGATGACGGGCACTGATAGGTGGCACTGATGGGCACTGATAGGTGGCACTGATGGGCACTGATAGGTGGCACTTGTATGCGGCACTGATGGGCACTCATAGGCGGCACTTATGGGCACTCATAGGCGGCACTGATGGGCACTCATAGGCGGCACTGATGGACACATGTAGGTGGCACTAATGGGCACTTGTAGGCGGCAATGATGGGTACTTATGGGTGGCACTGATAGGTGGCACGGATGGGCACTGATGGGCACTGATAGGTGGGCACTGATGGGCATGGATGGGCACTGACAGGTGGCGCTGGTGGGTTACACTGATGTCACTGATGGGTGGCACTGATGATACTGATGGGTGGCATTGCTGGGCATCACTGATACCTGTTAGTACATACTGGTGCCAATCGGTGCCCATTTGTGGGCACTGATTGGCACAGATCGGCATAATTTGCACATGTGGATGGCCATGGGGTACATACCTGGCCATCCACATGTTGTAGTAAAAAACGCAATGGGTGAGGTCCTGATGACCAGTATCGTTGGTGAATTCAGGTAACAGGTTACCGGCTCACCTAATAGGGTGGTGCTCCTTATCAGAACAGGAGAAGTAGTCAAAATAAAAGGGGAGTGGGAATAGGACCCAAGGCTATAGAGCTGCTGCATTAAGTCTTTACAATGTTGAAGAAACCATTAGTTATCTCAGACAAACAAATGCAATTCTGGCTAGAAAGTATTCCTGATAGTTAGTGAACAAGACAGGTTTGATTTTTGGATGTAGCGCTGTCAGTCATAGAGATAATAAAAAAATGCAGCACGCTGTGACAAGTGGGTGAAACATGTCGTTGTGTGTGTGCCTACACATGCCCTCTGCCGATAGCCAACTTGGGCTTTTCATCACTCTTTAGCCCTCATCCTATCTCTGCAAACTGGAAATCCACAAACAACTGAAAACAGGAAGTAAATGGCTAGGCGGCCCCATGCTGGTTTTGAGTGGATAACATCCTGTGCGTGTCACCGGGACTAGGAATACAGAGATTCACATCCTGCACACCTGTGGACCCCTGCAAAGGACTCTGGATTCACCACCTTGTCGCTGCAATTGAGGACCAATCTAATATCGTCTAAACAGTGAGTCTCTTTTCAACTGGTATATCCAGCAAGCAATCACAGCCTGAACCTTTTTTTTTTTTTTTTTTTTTGAGGCTCTGTGTTTTGACTATATTTTCCTATCCAACCTATATGCGGTGCTATCTTCAATGTTTCATGGAAACATGGTGCTGAATGACTAACAGGCTGGTTGTGGATCTATTGTTTTTCCTTGACTTCCTTGAAACAATCTCCTATTGTTTATGCTTTCCTTTCAATGATTAAAATGTTTTTCTACTAATTGTTCTAATAAAGTTAAATCAGGTTAAACCGCAGTTTGTTCCTTTTCCTTCACCTTGGGTCCTATTCCCACTCCCCTTTTATTTCATCCACATGTTGCCCCCTTCCCTGGTGGTCCTAGTGTCGTCCCTGGTGGTCCAGTGGGGTCATCTGAGGGGGGGCTGCGCTGATAAACAATCAGCACAGACCCCCACTGTCAGTAGAGCAGCCAATCGGCTCTCCTCTACTTGCGTCTGTCAGACGCGAGTGAGGAAACGCCGATCAACGGCTCTTCCTATTTACATCGTGATCAGCCGTGATTGGACACGGCTGATCACGTAGTAAAGAGCCTCCGCCGGAGGCTCTTTACCGAGATCGGTGGAGCGGTGTGTCAGACTGACACACCGCTCCACCGATCGCCGCGAAGCGCGCCCCCCACGGGCGCGCGGCGGCTGTTATCCTGAAGGACGTCATATGACGCCCAGTCAGGATAACTAAACCACCGTCCGGCTGTCATTTTGCTATAGGCCAGGCGGGAAGTGGTTAAAAGAGAAGTTTGGGATTTTTTGTTTTTTTCATTTTTTCGTTTTTTAGAGATCATACTCACCTAGGTGGATGCAGCATCTGTCCCCAGCAGGTTCTAAGGATGAGAACTGAGCGATCAAAAACCGCTGATCGCTCAGTTCTCTATGTGGTGACTGGCATATTTATAATGTCCTAGTATGTGGGCTTAACAACTACAAGCAACGAAAAAAGTGCTGCGCTAAAGGGTAAAATCTAAAACTAGCAGCTAGCACACAGTATAGGATATACTATACAGGAAGATGGTAATATACACTATTTTACCAAAAGTATTGGGACGCCTGCCTTTACACACACATGAACTTTAATGGCATCCCAGTCTTAGTCCGTAGGGTTCAATATTGAGTTGGCCCACCCTTTGCAGCTGTAACAGCTTTAACTCTTCTGGGAAGGCCGTCCGCAAGGTTTAGGAGTGTGTCTTTGGGAATTCTTCTATTCGACTCAATTGGACAGGACACATCAGCATGTCTACAACTCAACCCCACTACAGGCTGTGAACATAGTCTAGACTAGGAACAATTTACCCCCCGAATTGGTATTGCTGCATTTACTCCTGGCAGCCATACTGCATCAACATATCCACCATTTTGGCACATGTTCTCTATATAGTAATCATTTCTCGTCTGTATATTACAGACCAATACAAATCCAAGCTTTTAAAACCATTGCAATGCTGAAGACATGCACATTAGTCTAAGTTATGTTCTAATGCACCCTTCGAGCCACAGATTATACAGTATCTCACAAAAGTTAGTACACCCCTCACATTTTTGGAAATATTTTATTATATCTTTTCATGTGACAACACTGAAGAAATGACACTTTGCTACAATGTAAAGTAGTGAGTGTACAGCTTGTATAACAGTGTAAATTTGCTGTCCCCTCAAAATAACTCAACACACAGCCATTAATGTCTAAACCGCTGACAACAAAAGTGAGTACACCCCTAAGTGAAAATGTCCAAATTGGGCCCAATTAGCCATTTTCCCTCCCTGGTGTCATGTGACTTGTTAGTGCTACAAGGTCTCAGGTATGAATGGGGAGCAGGTGTGTTAAATTTGGTGTTATCGCTCTCACTCTCTCATACTGGTCACTGGAAGTTCAACATGGCACCTCATGGCAAAGAACTCTCTGAGGATCTGAAAAAAAGAATTGTTGCTCTACATAAAGATGGCCTAGGCTATAAGAAGATTGCCAAGACCCTGAAACTGAGCATCAGCATGGTGGCCAAGACCATACAGTGGTTTAACCAGGACAGGTCCCACTCAGAACAGGCCTCGCCATGGACAAACAAAGGAGTTGAGTGCACTTGCTCAGAGTCATATCCAGAGGTTGTCTTTGGGAAACAGACATATGAGTGCTGCCAGCATTGCTGCAGAGGTTGAAGGGGTGGGGGGTCAGCCTGTCAGTGCTCAGACCATACGCCGCACACTGCATCAAATTGGTCTGCATGGCTGTCCTCCCAGAAGCAAGCCTCTTCTATAGATGATGAACAAGAAAGCCTGCAAACAGTTTGCTGAAGACAAGCAGACTAAGGACATGGATTACTGGAACCATGTCCTGTGGTCTGATGAGACCAAGATAAACTTATTTGGTTCAGATGGTGTCAAGCGTGTGTGGCGGCAACCAGGTGAGGAGTACAAAGACAAGTGTGTCTTGCCTACAGTCAAGCATGGTGGTGGGAGTGTCATTGTCTGGGTCTGCATGAGTGCTGCCGGCACTGGGGAACTACAGATCATTGAGGGAACCATGAATGCCAACATGTACTGTGACATACTGAAGCAGAGCATGATCCCCTCCCTTCAGAGACTGGGCCGCAGGGCAGTATTCCAACATAATAACTACCCCAAACACAACTCCAAGATGACCACTGACTTTCTAATGAAGCTGAGGGTAAAGGTGATGGACTGGCCAAGCATGTCTCCAGACCTAAACCCTATTGAGCATCTGTGGGGCATCCTCAAAAGGAAGGTGGAGGAGCGCAAGGTCTCTAACATCCACCAGCTCTGTGATGTCGTCATGGAGGAGTGGAAGAGGACTCCAGTGGTAACCTGTGAAGCTCTGGTGACCTCCATGCCCAAGAGGGTTAAGGCAGTGCTGGAAAATAATGGTGGCCACACAAAATATTGACACTTTGGGCCCAATTTGGACATTTTCACTTAGGGGTGTACTCACTTTTAGACATTAATGGCTGTGTGTTGAGTTATTTTGAGGGGACAGCAAATTTACACTGTTATACAAGCTGTACACTCACTACTTTACATTGTAGCAAAGTGTCATTTCTTCAGTGTTGTCACATGAAAAGATAGAAGAAAATATTTACAAGAATGTGAGGGGTGTACTCACTTTTGTGAGATACTGTATCTTCGCCCTGATACTATGTACCGATATTGGACTGGTGTCAAAATATTCATTTTCAGATTCTATATATAGCAGATGAGAGCTATTCTGTTCTGCCTTCCCGATAACAGATGTGCTTTACCTAAAGGACAACTTAAAGGAAACCTTTTCTGAGAGAGACCTGGAGGCACCCATTGACTACTTCTGCAAATGCTATTTGCCTGGCTGTTATTTCAAACCTTTTGATTGAGTCATTTGAATCTCTACAACAAGTACGGACATTACTTTAACTCTTCCAAGCTGCATAAGGATCAATGTAACAGCCAGTCAACCAGCACTTTTTTAGAAGGAAGTCAACAATGGCAGATTTACTTTAACCACTTGACCTCCGGAAGATTTACTCCCTTCACGACCAGGCCATTTTTTGCGATACAGCGCTGTGTTACTTTAACTGACAATTGCGCAGTTGTGTGAGCTTTCTTTTGGTGGTATTTGATCACCTCTGCGTTTTTTTATTTTTTTGCACTATAAACAAAAAAGACCAACAATTTTGAAAAAAAAAAAACAATATTTTTTACTTTCTGCTATAAAACATATCCAATAAAAACATTAAAAAACGAATTTCTTCATACATTTAGGCCAATGTGTATTCTGTTACATTTTTTCAGTAAAAAAAAAAAAAAAAAAATCCCAATAAGCGTATATTGATTGGTTTGCGCAAAAGTTATAGTATCTACAAACGACGGGATATACAGTATACTGGAATACTAGTAGTGATCAGCGACTTATAGCAGGACTGCGATATTGCGGCAAACAATCGGACACTAACTGACACTTTTGACACTTTGTGGGAACCAGTGACACTAAGGCTGGGTTCACACAAATGCAAATTAGATGTGGGTTTCCCCGCATCCAATTTGCCTAACAGGAGAGTGTGACCGGCTCTCAATGGAGATGGTTCACACAGGTCCGGGGCGGGCGCGGTCCGCATTGAAGAAGGGTCCTGTGTGTCTTCTGGTCTGATTCAGGTGCGAATTCAGGGAAAAATTGTGGCAAATCGGTAAACAGGGACGCTCCAGACCCCATACTTTGACCCGCGGCTGCAGCATATGTGAACAGAGCCTCATACAGTTGTAGCACCCTGGAGTTTAGCCAGGGAGCTTCTCACCAATTTGCTTCCCAAGAATAGTTATCTTGGTCGATTGATAGAGATCTATTGATTCCTCCCTAAGTTTGGCCTTGTTGCATTTTTCTCTCTCCTATCACTAGGTGGCTGGGTTCTTTGTGGTACTAGAAATGAGAAGGGCAACCCGAAGTCAGGTTATGGGTATGTGGGGTATCTCAGCCAATGGGCAGGGGTTCTCTTGAATCACTTGACCTATAATATTTTGGGTGAGGTCAGGTGATCTGTGTTCTGTGCCACCTGGATGGCTGTCTGGGTGGACATGTGTTGTATGCCCTGGGCTGCTCGGCCGGAGATTGGCCTATCCCGGGGACATCTGGCTGCTAGGCTGTGTGAGGGCCAGTGCTCCGTTCTGTGTCTCTGCCCAACAATCACGGGTGCCGGCGGACATCCACAGGCCAGCTTCTGCTGCGATTACTCGAAGCAGAAGCAGGCCGCCAGCGACGCATGTGCCCCCCTACCCGCAAAAGCATAATCACGTATATTTATATATATAAATATACACATGATTATGCACAGGAGGGCTGCCCTCTATCAGTATATCTACTATGGAGAGGTCCAGAAGTGGGTAAATTTACCTTTTCCTGAAAATGAAAAAGTAAACTAACTTCAAATACCCTGGCCACCCTTCCAGACCCCGATTCACATAGATGATGCATAGTGCTGAAAAGATGAACTTACCCTTTAAAGAGGAAGTAAAGTCTTCCTCTTTAATTGTACCTACAGGTAAGCCTATGGTAAGTCTTACTTGTAGGTACTGTAAATATCTCCTAAACTAGCACTGTTCAGGAGATATTTACTATATACGCTGCCGCCGACATCATCGGTGCATGCGCACCGAAAGAATGGCCCGCTCGTGACGTTTCTTCAGGACGTCATTGCGGCTTCGGCCAATCACAGCGCCGGAGCCCAAAAACCCAGTAGTAACTCCGGGAAAGATGTCGGCTGTGGCAGTGGAGTGCAGGCGGCAATGCCGGGGGTAGTTCTAAGGAAAGTATTTCATAATGAGCTAGTATGCGATGCCTTTGTTCTGATGTTTTTTTTTGGGGGGAATTTTTTTTCGGAGCTTTACAACCTCTTTAAAGTGATTGCAAACCCTCTGGGACCACTTTTACCTACAGGTAAGCCTAGATTAAGGCTTACCTGTAGGTGCAACAAATATCTTCTAAACCTACACGGTTTAGAAGATATTTGCAAAAGACTGGCACTGATGTCTACGGCGCATGCGCTGTAGACAGCGGCACGCAGGCGCACTGAGCATGCCGCTGCTAACGGCGTTCATGCCGTTAGTGGTGGCTCCCTCGCGCATGCGTGGGAGTGACGTCATCACGGCTCCAGCCAGTCACAGTGCCGGAGCCGCGATACCCGGAAGTCACTCCGGGATAGATGGCGGCGATGAAGGAGAAGAACGAGGGTCGCTTTGGGGGCTTCCATCTCAGGTAGGTTATTCATAATGAGCTAGTATGCTATGCTATGCTATGCATACTAGCTCATTATGCCTTGGCCTTACAGGGTGAGATTTTTTTTTTTTCCTGCCTTTACTTCCTCTTTAACCTACCCTTTCTGACCAGGCCTTTTCTGGAACTTTTTGTTTAAATACGTATTTTTTGCTAGAAAATGACTTAGAACTCCCAAACATTACCGTATATATCCTTTTTTTAGCAGAGACCCTAGAGAACAAAATGGCAGTCCTTACAATATTTTATGTCACACAGTATTTGTGCAGCGGTCTTTCAAATGCAATTTTTGGGAAAAAATACACTTTAATGAATAAAGAACAAAAAAACCCCCAAAAAAACCCACAATAGTTACCCCAATTTTTTTTGTATAATGTGAAAGGTGATGTTACGAGAAGTTTAAAGCAGGGTTATATTATAAAAAAATATCCCAAGCTTTGAACACCTCACAGAGCTCTGTTCAATCCATCATTGGAAAATGGAAAGAGTACGGCACAACTGCAAACCTACCAAGACATGACCGTCCACCTAAACTGACCGGCCGGGCAAGGAGAGCATTCATCAGAGAAGAGCCAAGAGGCCCATGGTAACTCTGGAGGAGCTGCAGAGATCCACAGCTCAGGTGGGAGAATCTGTCTACAGGACAACTATTAGTCGAGTTCTCCACAAATCTGACCTTTATGAAGACTGGGAAGAAGAAATTCATTGTTGGAAGAAAGCCATAAGAAGTCCTGTTTGCAGTTTGTGAGAAGCCATGTGGGGGACACAAGAAACATGTGGAAGAAGGTGCTCTGGTCAAATGAGACCAAAATTGAACTTTTTGTCTTAAAAGCAAAACGCTATGTGTGGAGGAAAACTAACACTGCACATCACCCTGAACACACCATCCCCACCGTGAAACATGGTGGTGGCAGCATCATGTTGTGGGGATGCTTTTCTTCAGCAGGGACAGGGAAGCTGGTCAGAGTTGATGGGAAGATGGATGGAGACAAATACAGGACAATCTTAGAAGAAAACCTGTTAGAGTCTGCAAAAGACTTGAGACTGGGGCGGAGGTTCACCTTCCAGCAGGACAACGACCCTAAACAACATACAGCCAGAGCTACAATGGAATGGTTTAGATCAAAGCATATTCATGTGTTGGAATGGCCCAGTCAAAGTCCAGACCTAAATCCGATTGAGAATCTGTGGCAAGACTTGACAATTGCTGTTCACAGGCGCTCTCCATCCAATCTGACAGAGCTTGAGATATTTTGCAAAGAAGAATGGGCAAAAAAAAAAAGGTTTGCAAAGCTGGTAGAGACATCCTCAAAAAGACTTGCAGCTGTAATTGCAGTGAAAGGCGGTTCTACAGTATTGACTCCGGGGGGCACCATACAAATGTACCCCACACTTTTCAAATATTTATTTGTAAAAAATGTTGAAAACCATTTATCATTTTCCTTCCACTTCACAATTATGTGCCACTTTGTGTTGTTCTATCACATAAAATCCCAATAAAATACTTTTACGTTTTTGGTTGTAACATGACAAAATGTAGAAAATTTCAAGGGGTATGAATACAAGGCACTGTATTCATATACAGTGGAAACTTGGATTGGGAGTAACGCAGTTAACGAGCGTTTCGCAATACGAGCACTGTATTTCTAAAAATCGTAACTCGGTTTGCAAGTGTTGTCTCGCAAGACGAGCAGGATTCAGGCCAAAGCGGTGTACAGTACCACTTTTGGCCTGAGGTGGGGGGGCACCGGAGGCGAGCAGAGCCGAACGTCGCCGATCGCAGCCGATCGGCGCCGTTCGGAAATGCACAGAAAGGCTGTGCTGTCCTCGGCAAATCTCAGGTAGGAAGTCTTTCCGAGGTTTGCCGAGGTCAGCCTAAGTCAATGCAGAACAAATTACTTTCGTTTCCATTGACTTCAATGGGAAAACTCGCTTTTGATCTGCGAGTACTTTGGATTACGAGCATTCTCCTGGAACGAATTATGCTCGTAATCCAAGTTCCACTGTAGTGATAACGTATTTTTTTCTATGGGCCGGTCGTGGATGATGCTATTCCCATTCCACAATATACAGATGACCACTAGGGGGAACCACTGGTCTGTTCCTTCTTCCCACAGCTCCCTTTGGTCAAAGACTCCATCCAACACCTAGATGGAGGGGGTGGGCAGTGCTGGAATAAACTCTGTGGAGGTCCCTAGGCAGTCGAAGCCTTGAGACCCCTCCTGGTAGGTTTCTGGAGGTTTCTCCTGAGCGCCCTCTAGTGGGATAACATTGAACTAAGTAGTGTGCACATCGACCACTAGATAGAATTGACATCACTACTGTACATGACATGTATGTAGGTTGCAACAAATTATTTTTAAAACTGACTGCTGAAAGATGATGAGTTCTTAGGAGGCTTTTATAGAGTCTTTAATGTAAAGTTTTTGTTTCTTTGAGTAGATTCATTTTTTTTCTATCTTTTGTAACCAATTTAAGAAAACTTCATTGTAATTTCCTTTCAAGTTCAAATCAATATGATTTTTATCAGTTGTGTGGCTCTTAAATGCTGTGGAGCCCATAGACCGATGCCTACTCAACCTATTTGATAATCCAGCAATAAGGACGGGACAACATTGACAAAAGTCAAGATTTGCATAAACTTGGGTAACTTTAGGTTCTGCCGGGTTTATTTTAAGCTAACGACATTGACACACTTCTGAAAGTTTGTGGCGTCCCTTTAAGAACAGTTTTTCACCGGCACTCGTACATGGGGTGGAACAATGTATTTTTCATGCCTTTGAAATTCTTTGTTCTGGGGGGTTTTTTGGCGGCATCTTCTGTATTTGGATTTGATCCGTGCCATCCGCCAGAAAGGAAACCTTTAAAGCACCTCCACTTCTAAATAATCTATCACAGAAGGAGACTCAGAAGCCTGGGTGTCAGACGTAATTAGTCCGAAATCTGCCGCCTGCACCGACTATCAGCGTCGCTCGAGCCCTGGATAATTTAAATTGATATTCCCAGGTGCCACCTTCCAGCGAGCAGACGTGAAATCAAAGTGACCCTGGGAAGATCTGATTGGCAGCCGCCAGGGCGACCGGCTCCGATCTCCGTCTGAAGAGCATCAAATAAGAAGCTACAAAGGCAAAGCTTTATTATAGACTGTACCTTCCGAGAAAGGGAAGAAAAATAGCGCTTTGCAAATAGGGCATTCTCGCTGACAGGTAGAGCAAAGCGTCTGGGTGGAGGACATTTTGTACGAACCTTGAAGTAGAAGAAACCGCTGTATAAATGTTACTGAAATGTTACATACTGATACATTTGCTGCAAATAAAAAACACACATTGGGGGAGCAATTAGATATTGCTAAGATAAGAGATAAAGTAACAAAACCTCAACTTTTGTTGTAACATCCAGAGCAGGGGGTTCTTAACCCGGAGTCCATGGACCACTTAGGGGTCGGGGGGGGTTCATGAGGGTCAAATAAAAAGTAACAGTTACAGTACATTCACTATACAGCCCTCCCTCGTGTCCCAATCAGTGGCGGCTGGTGCTCAAAAATCTTTTGGGGGGGCAAACAAACTGAAAAATTCTGAAAAAAAAACATCAATTGCAGCCTCACTGTGCCAATCAATTGCAACAACTGTGCCCATCAATTGCAGCAACTGTGCCCATCAATTGCAGCCACTGTGCCCATCAATTGCAGCAACTGTGCCCATCAATTGCAGCCACTGTGCCCATCAATTGCAGCAACTATGCCAATCAATTGCAGCAACTGTGCCCATCAATTGCAGCCACTGTGCCCATCAATTGCAGCAACTGTGCCAATCAATTGCAGCAACTGTGCCCATCAATTGCAGCCCCTGTGCCCATCAATTGTAACTTCACTGTGTTCATCAATTGCAACCTCACTGTGCCCATCAATTGCAACCTCACTGTGCCCATCAATTGCAACCTCACTGTGTCCATCAATTGAAACCACTGTGCCCATCAATTGCAACCTCACTGTGTTCATCAGTTGCAATCACTGTGCCCATCAATTGCAACCACTGTGCCCATCAATTGCAGCCTCACTGTGTCTATCAATTGCAACCACTGTGCCCATCAATTGCAGCCTCACTGTGTCTATCAATTGCAACCACTGTGCCCATCAATTGTAGCCTCACTGTGTCCATCAATTGCAACAAGTGTACCCATCAATAGCAGCCACTGTGCCCATCCATTGCAGCCACTTTGCCCATCAATAGCAGTCACTGTGCCCATCCATTGCAGCCGCTGTGCCCATCCATTGCAGCCACTGTGCCCATCCATTGTACCCACTGTGCCCATCAATAGCAGCCACTGTGCACATCCATTGCAGCCACTGTGACCCCCCCTTCCCTGGCGGCATTTAACCAACACTCCCCCATCTTGGTGGCGGGTCAGGCAGCGGGTGGCGGCGGACAGCTGTGAGACAGGCTGTGGGTCAGGCAGTGGTGAGCTGTGGGACGGGTGGGGGCTCCTGTGTCCTCCATGCTTCAGCCGTGCGTCTCTTCTTTCTTCCTGCTAGGCATCCAATAGGATCGCCTGTCCTTTCAGCCAATCAGGTGACGGTTAACAGACCCACACTTCCGGATTGGCAGTTCGGTGTTAGAAAAGCGAATATTCATTTGCTTTTCTAACACACCTGGGTGGGCTCCAAGCGCAATGCTCTGCGCTCCGAGTCCACCGTATTTTGAAGCCTATTAGAGCCTATGGCTCCAATCAGGTGCTTCAAAAAAGGGTCTAAGACGCCTGAATAGGGGGTGGCCTCGGCGGCCATGGATAGATTCTTGCTATGCATGGGGGGCGGCGTGATAGAGGGAGCGGCGTCCATGCGCCCTTAATAGATGGGCCGCCATTGGTCCCAATCAATGGTTTCTAATAAAAAAAATGATAGAACACGCACCCTGCCACTGCTTATAGCGCCAACTGCTAAGCGTCTCCTGACTCATAGTTGGGCCATGTTTACCATTACCATTTTTTCTCTGTACAGTCGCCATCTTGGCCACTTCATAATAGCAAGGGCTAATTCTCATTTCCTAAGGCTTTGTTAAGATTTGCAATGGGGGTGTGGCAAAAATGTGTGGTTAAGCTGCGATTTTTGCCCCTCTGCTCAACCTCTTCAGTACAGGGCACCTTCACCCCCTTCCTGCCCAGACCAATTTTCAGCGCTGTCACACTTTAAATGACAATTGCGCGGTCATGTAATACTGTACCCATACGACATTTTTAGAATTTTTTCCCCACAAATAGAGCTTTCTTTTGGTGGTATTTGATCACTACTGTTTTTTTTTTTGCTAAACAAATGAAAAAAGACTGAAATTTTTGAAAAGAAAAATAGTTTTCCTTCGTTTCTGTTATATAATTTTGCAAATAAGTACATTTTTTCCTTCACTGATGGGCACTGATGAGGTGGCACTGATAAGGTGGCACTGATATGGAGGCACTAATATGCAGCACTGATGGGCACTGATAGGCGGCACTGATGGTCACTAATAGGCGGAACTGATGGGTGCTGATAGGTGGCACTGATGGGCACTAATAGGCGGAACTGATGGGCACTGATGAGGTGGCACTAATAAGGTGGCACTGATGTGGAGGCACTGATATGCAGCACTGATATGCAGCACTGATGGGCACTGATAGGTGGTACTGATATTCAGCACTGATGGGCACTGATAGGTGGCACTGAGATGCAGTACTGATGGGCACTGATAGGTGGCACCGATATGCAGCACTGATAGGCGGCACTAATATGCAGCATTAATAGGTGGCACTGATTGTCACTGATATACAGCACTAATGGGCACTGATAGATAGCACTGATGGGTGGCACTGATAGGCAGCACTGATGAGAAGGCACTAATATGCAGCACTGCTGGGCACTGATAGACGGCACTGATGAAAAGGCACTAATATGCAGCACTAATAGGTGGCACTGATATACACTACTGATGGGCACTGATAGACGGCACTGATGAGAAGGCACTAATATGCAGCACTAATAGGTGGCACTGATATGCAGCACTGATGGACACTGATTGATGGTGGGTGGGTGCGCCCTCCCTCTCCCCCTTTTTTTTCCCCAGTTTTAAGAATACCCATTGTTCTTAGGGAGGCTGCAAGACGACAGGCATTGCTTTAAAGAGTTGGTTGCACCGCGCACTTAGAGACTAAACACCCAAGCGCAGTAGAATTTTACTGTTTTTCTGTCGGACACTGATAGGTGGCACTGATGGGCGGCACTGATGGGCACTAATAGATGTCACTGATAGGCAGCACTTTTGAGGAGGCACTAACAGGCATTACTGATGGGCACTGATTGGCATCTGTGATGGGCACTGACAGGCATTTTTGAATTTCAAATTTACAAATTACGGATTTTCGAATTTCAAATTTATGATATTTCGAATTTACGAATATTCAGAAAATTTTTTAAATGGGTTTTCGTTAATTTGGATATTTCTGAATTAACGAATTTGTTGAAATTCGTTATAAAAAGAATTCGGAACGAAACTAATTGCACATGTCTACTTTTCAGTGACAGCGGTTTCCTGCTTCCAATCCACCTCCGCTCCCTTGCCGGTGGCCAAGGCACCCTGGTTGCATGTTTCATCTCTATTTTATCTTTGTGAGTGCTTTTTTATATTCTTTTATAATTACACTTACACTTTACACTTTATAATTACACTTTACATCAGCAGCAGCCGGTCCATAAGGGGCGCAGGGGTGCCGCCCTCATAGTTTGCATGCACAGGGCGCCGGACTAATGCCTTTCTATTAAGTCTTCTTTGATTTTTCCAAGCATGTGATTAGAGCCTGAGGCTCTAATTGGCTTGAAAAAGGTTGGGCTGGGAGCGCAGAGCACTGCACCCCGAATCCTCCCACTTGTGATAACTAGCGAATCAATATTCGCTGTCGGTTTCCGGCTTCTCCTCCCAGACAATCAGAAAGTGGAGTTATTCTTTAATCTAGGACTATCATTAAAAAGAAAAAATGACATACAGTATATGAGCAGAAATAACACATTGTTTGCTGTTAGGGCTCTCTCCCACCAGTGGGCGTGCATTATAGCGTGCATAACATGTGCGGGATTGTGTGTTGTGCACCAGCACTGCATTGTTCAAATGCTTCAAGGTGTTTGCTTTTTGTCCCTTTTTTTATAACTTTATTTAACTTTCATTTAAAGTATAACTAAAAGCAAAAAACCTCTCACGTCCGAAGGAACAGTGGCGGCCCATGCATTGTGGGCGCACAGGTGCCGCCCCTCCTAGCGCCCTCCCTATCTATGTGCCCGGCCCCTTACAGGACGCCGGACACACGAATTACAATTGAAGGGATAGGCGGGGGGGTGTGTGTATTTTGAAGCACCTGATTAGAACCAGAGGCTCTAATAGGCTTCAAAATAGGGTGGACTCGGGGCGCAGAGAGTGCACCCTGATCCCACCCAGTTGTGTGACGCTAGTGAATTAATATTTGCTATTCTGCCACATTCTCCTCCCGGCCAATCAGGAAGCACCTATCGGCCAGGGACTCTTATGACTCCCTGGCCAATCGTGTCTCAGGGCACACTTCTGGGTTCCAATCGGCCAGATAGGAGAATGCCTGTGTCCTCACTGGAGCGGCCTCCTCATCACATCACAGAGCCAGGGAATGCTGCAGGGTAATCGCCGCTGGCCATGTCCGTGTCTCCCGCACGAATGAGGGACACCTATCAGCAAAAGTATGCAGGCATAGGACACACCCCTTGCCACGCCCCATTAAGGAAGAATTGTACAAAAAAACAAGATTGCTTAAACCCACAAGTGCTTTTTTTTACCACTACTATTTCTTTATATTGGCTTATGGAATTTACCAATACAGAAATTTAGAAATCAGATGAAAGATTTAGGGCTGGAAAACACTTTTTGATAGATAAAAAGTGCATTTTATATTCAACTATATAGATCAGACCAAAATGAGGGACAAATGAGGAGGAAAGAGGGACAGAGGGACATTGCTCCAAATCAGGGACAGTTGGGAGCTATGTGATACATACACTGACCTACCTGACCCACACTGATACATACACTGAACTACCTGACATGCACTGACCTACCTGACATGCACTGACCTACCTGACATGCACTGACCTATCTGACATGCACTGACCTTCCTGACATACACTGACCTACCTGACATGCACTGACCTACCTGACATACACTGACTGTCAGGGGCATATCAGTGGCCGCCGGGCAAATATGCGTGCACACAGGTGCACAAGAAGCTCTTCCAGGACAATTCTGCTCAATTCCCCACCAGGGGGCGCCGGAGCGCTCCCGCGTGTGCCCGTACGCGCGTTCGCGCGTGCGCGCGCGCGCCCGTGCGCGCGCCCGTTCGCGCTAGCGCTGTTTGGCGCCAAAACGCCTTTAAAAGGATGACAGGTGCTTCTGTCAGATGCTGTTTGTCTGCAGCTCTGTACCTGCGTTCCTGTTTCCCGTTTGATTTGTGCTTATCCTGTGACCCGGCTACGTCTGACTATTCTCCAGTCTCCAATCCGACCCGGCTTGCCTGACCCCGTTTATCTGATCATCTGTTGCCGAATCTCTGCCTGCCTGACTACTCTTGGATCACCCCTTTGCCATACCTGCCTGATCTCCTGCTGAAACGGACTGTCTGACTTGCTTCTGCCTGTGTCCTGGGACGCTGCTTCCAGCCTGCCTGTCAAGCACCCTGCCGCTGCCTTCTCAGCTACCTGCCTGTCTACCGGCCTGCATCCGCATACCTGCATCCGCAGCTCAGCCATCCCTGAGGGGCATCCTTCCAGACCATCATCTGCTTCTGCTGGAACCGCATCAGGCCCTCCTACCCACTGTGCTCAAGAGACCACTGTTCCCACTCCAGTGGCTCCTGAACCAGCGCTTAAGAGAGGTCTCCTTCTACCAGTCAGGCTCAACTACCAGGTACCTTACAGTACAAACAGCCATGACTGAGCCTGCAGGAGAGACCTCTCCCATCAAGGAGATCTGCACGCACTTAGCAGCACTTACCCAGGCAGTACAAACCTTACAGGACAGTTACAACAGACTGGAGGGCCAAGTATTGAACCTCAGTGGGCCCAGTAATATGGCTCCTGCTGCAGCCGCTCCAGTACAGGCCGCTGCACCGCCCTCTGTGGTAATGCTTCCACCTGAACCAAGAGTGCCTACCCCCGAAAAGTTTTCTGGTGATCGAACAAAATTTGTGGCCTTCCGCAGCACTTGCCAGCTCTATTTTGCCCTACAGCCACGGACTTTTTCCCTGGAGGCCACCAAGGTGGGATTTGTTATATCCCTCCTTCAGGGGGAACCCTTGTGCTGGGCTCACCGCCTGCTTGAAACCAACGCTGCACAGGTCCAGTCCCTGCCCGCCTTCTTTGAAGCCATGGCCCAGCTCTATGAAGATCCTCAACGGACTGCCACCGCTGAGGCAGCTTTGTTCGCGCTCCAGCAAGGCCGTAGGCCGGCCGAGGACTATGTAACAGACTTTCGACGCTGGAGCGCGGACACTCAATGGAACAACGCAGCCCTGCGTCATCAGTTCCGCATGGGGCTGTCTGAGGGTCTGAAGGATGAGCTTGCTCGAGTAGGGATGCCTGATACCCTTGAGGAACTCATCACCATTACCATCCAGATTGACCGACGCCTTCGTGAGCGCCGGTCTGAACGCTCTTCCCAACCAACACGCCCTATGTGGATGACTCCAAGAGTTCCGGTTCCTGCCTCCCGATACCTACCTTCTGCCTACCCGAGTCCAGTCACCCAAACAACCGAGGCTCCTGAACCGATGCAGCTAGGACTTATGCGGGCTACCCTGACCCCGGAGGAACGGGCACGCAGACGCCAGTTAAACCTCTGTCTCTACTGTGGTGGGACGGGCCACTATGTGAACAACTGTCCAGTAAAGACTCGTAAGTGCTTTTCTTCTACTCCAACCTGTTTATCTGCTTTGACCGCCAATACAACTCAACTTGTCCTTCCCCTCTCATTGCAGCTCCAGGGAAGAACAATCCAGGTCAACGCCATTGTTGACTCCGGGGCATGTAGTTGCTTTGTGGACTCTGCTTTTGCCAACCAACAGAATCTGCCTTTAAAAAACAAAACACATAAACTCTCAGTTTTCTTGGCCGATGGTTCCCATATAAAATCTGGACAAGTCTCTCAGGAAACCTTCCCGCTGCCTGCCACCTGCTCATCCCAGCATCAAGAGATCCTAACCCTGGATGTCATTTCATCTCCATTATTTCCAATCATCTTGGGCATGCCCTGGCTTCAGGCCCACAACCCTCTGGTTGACTGGGTCACGGGCGAGATCAAGTTCCGGTCACCCTACTGCCAAAGACATTGTCTACCAGAAGCCTCTAATCCTGCCGCTACCTTACTTTGTATGGACATTGATCCAGACCT
This sequence comes from Lithobates clamitans, assembly GCA_037952925.1. Lineage (NCBI taxonomy): Eukaryota > Metazoa > Chordata > Amphibia > Anura > Ranidae > Lithobates > Lithobates clamitans. The sequence continues at coordinate 208,394 of JBBGZY010003056.1, forward strand.
ACCCCAAGATGTACCAGAGGTCTATCGGGAATTTGCGGATGTGTTCAGCAAGAAGGGGGCAGACACCTTGCCTCCCCATCGTCCCTATGACTGCCCAATTGAGCTGCTTCCTGGGGCTGAAATTCCTTTCGGGCGTATTTTTCCGCTGTCTGAAAAAGAGCAAGAGGCACTTAAGATTTATTTAAACGAAAATCTTGAAAAGGGCTTTATCCGACCTTCCACTTCACCAGCTGGTGCCGGAATTTTTTTTGTTTCTAAGAAGGATCAGTCTCTTCGCCCCTGTGTGGACTATCGGGAGTTAAACAACATTACAGTCAAGAACCGTTACCCACTGCCACTGATACCTGAACTGTTCCAGAAGCTGAGATCTGCTACCATCTTTACCAAACTGGATCTGAGAGGGGCCTACAATCTGGTCCGCATTCGGGCCGGGGACGAGTGGAAAACGGCTTTCAGAACCCGTTTCGGACACTACGAATACCTCGTCATGCCATTTGGTCTATGCAATGCCCCCGCCACGTTCCAGCATCTGGTCAATGACGTGTTTAGAGATTTCCTGGACATCTTTTTAATTGTCTATCTGGATGACATTCTAATCTTCTCCAGTTCACTTGAGCAGCACAGGGAACATGTCCGTAAAGTCTTGATCCGACTCCGTTTGCACAGACTGTATGCTAAGGCGGAGAAGTGCGAATTCGAACAGCAGGAGATCCAGTTTTTGGGATTGGTAATTTCTCCAACCGGCATCAAAATGGACCCTCAGAAGGTATCTGCTGTGTTAGAGTGGCCTGCTCCCATGGACAAAAAAGGTGTACAACGCTTCATTGGGTTCGCAAACTTCTATAGGAAGTTCATTAGGGGGTTTTCTGCTATTATATCCCCCATCACGCAGCTGACTAAGCAGAACTCCCGTTTCCATTGGAACTCAGAAGCCCAGAGGGCCTTTGAGGAATTAAAGAAACGTTTTACATCAGCTCCGATCCTCAGCCATCCGGATCCATCCTTACCTTTTATCCTGGAGGTTGATGCATCCGAAGTAGCCGTGGGTGCTGTTATTTCCCAACGACAAGGCAACAAGGACTTGATGCACCCCGTAGGGTTCTTTTCCAGGAAACTTTCACCTGCAGAGCGGAACTATGATGTGGGGGATCGAGAGCTACTCGCTATCAAGACAGCTTTGGAGGAATGGAGGTACTTGCTAGAAGGTGCAGTTCACCCAGTACTGATTTATACAGACCACAAAAATCTCGAGTACTTAAGATCCGCCAAGAGGTTAAAACCCAGACAGGCCCGTTGGGCTCTATTTTTCACACTATTCTGTTTCCATATTACCTATCGGCCCGGATCCAAGAATGTAAAACCGGACGCGCTGTCGCGCATGTTCGATAACCCTAAAGACTTTTCGGTACCTGACACTATCTTGCCGGCAAATAGCTTCCTCCTTCTTCAAACAGATCTTCTGTCCATGATCAGAAAAGCATCTCCAGAACCTTCAAGCCTTCAGGGATCCTCTTTAACACCTCGTGATGGACTTTTGTGGAGAGGAAGTCGAATTTTTGTACCAGAGAGTGCCCGAGTCAAGGTGCTGACACTTCTGCATGACCACCCACTTGCAGGACATTTTGGGGTACGTAAGACCCTTGAGCTGGTGCAGCGCACCTTTTGGTGGCCTAACCTAAAAGAATTCTGCAAAACATACGTCAACTCATGTTCTGTCTGCATCCAGAATAAAACCCCCAGGAACAGAGCTTGGGGTTTACTGAGACCATTACCTATACCAGATAGGCCCTGGAGGATGATAGCGATGGACTTTATAGTAGAACTGCCTTGCTCGGAAGGATGTTCGGCGATCCTTGTGGTGGTCGACCGACTATCCAAAATGGCCCACTTCGTGGCCCTAAAGGGAACACCTTCTGCTGTGGAGACGGCCCGTGTATTCATCAAGGAGATTGTCAGGTTACATGGAATCCCTGCAAATATAGTGTCCGACAGAGGGGTGCAGTTCACATCACGTTTTTGGAGAGCACTTTGTGAGATCCTGAAAATTGAACTAGCCCTGTCCTCAGCATACCATCCCCAAACAAATGGGCAAACTGAAAGAACAAATCAGACTCTAGAGCAGTACATAAGGTGTTTTACATCTTTTGTACAAGATGATTGGGTATCTCTGCTGCCCCTAGCGGAATTCGCTTACAACAATGCCAGCCACTCTGCTACCGGTCAATCCCCTTTCTTTTCCAACTATGGTTTTCATGCATCTTTTTTACCAGATTTTCTTTCAGAATCTCCAGTTCCAGCGGTCCAGGACACAGTGCAGTTCCTTAGTCATAATAACCAGATCTTACGGGAAGCAATATCCAAGGCACAAGCGGACAACAAAAGGTTCTTTGATCAGAAAAGGAGAGGAGACCTAAACCTTCAGCTTGGTGACAAGGTATGGCTGTCTACTGATAATATTAGATTGACCTGTCCCACTAAGAAGCTTGCTCCTAAGTTCATTGGGCCCTTCCCTGTGAAAAGAAAGATTAATGAGGTGTCCTATGAACTGTGTTTACCTGATTCACTCAAGATTCACCCTGTGTTTCACGTGTCACTCTTGAAACCTGCTGTAGATGACCCTTTTCCTGACAGGGGCACCAGGGTCCCTGAACCGGTTCTGGTGGACGGCAATGAGGAATATGAAGTGGAGGCCATCCTTGATTGCAGGAAGAGAGCTGGGCAAGTACAGTTTTTGATTAAGTGGAAGGGGTATGGGCCTGAAAATAATTCATGGGAACCTGATTGTAATATCCATGCCAGACGTTTAATCCATGCTTACTTCTCTGCTCATCCTGAAAAGAAGGGTATTCTGGGCATCCGGAGGCTGCCCGTTGGGAGGGGGCAATGTCAGGGGCATATCAGTGGCCGCCGGGCAAATATGCGTGCACACAGGTGCACAAGAAGCTCTTCCAGGACAATTCTGCTCAATTCCCCACCAGGGGGCGCCGGAGCGCTCCCGCGTGTGCCCGTACACGCGTTCGCCCGTGCGCGCGCCCGTTCGCGCTAGCGCTGTTTGGCGCCAAGGCGCCTTTAAAAGGATGACAGGTGCTTCTGTCAGATGCTGTTTGTCTGCAGCTCTGTACCTGCGTTCCTGTTTCCCGTTTGATTTGTGCTTATCCTGTGACCCGGCTACGTCTGACTATTCTCCAGTCTCCAATCCGACCCGGCTTGCCTGACCCCGTTTATCTGATCATCTGTTGCCGAATCTCTGCCTGCCTGACTACTCTTGGATCACCCCTTTGCCATACCTGCCTGATCTCCTGCTGAAACGGACTGTCTGACTTGCTTCTGCCTGTGTCCTGGGACGCTGCTTCCAGCCTGCCTGTCAAGCACCCTGCCGCTGCCTTCTCAGCTACCTGCCTGTCTACCGGCCTGCATCCGCATACCTGCATCCGCAGCTCAGCCATCCCTGAGGGGCATTCTTCCAGACCATCATCTGCTTCTGCTGGAACCGCATCAGGCCCTCCTACCCACTGTGCTCAAGAGACCACTGTTCCCACTCCAGTGGCTCCTGAACCAGCGCTTAAGAGAGGTCTCCTTCTACCAGTCAGGCTCAACTACCAGGTACCTTACACTGACCTATCTGACATGCACTGACCTACCTGACATACACTGATACATACACTGAACTACCTGACATACACTGACCTACCTGACACACACTGACCTACCTGACATGCACTGACCTATCTGACATGCACTGACCTACCTGACATACACTGACCTACCTGACATGCACTGTCCTACCTGACATACACTGACCTACCTGACATGCACTGTCCTACCTGACATACACTGACCTATCTGACATGCACTGACCTACCTGACTTACACTGACCTACCTAACATGCACTGACCTACCTGACATACACTGACCTACCTGACACACACTGACCTATCTGACATACACTGACCTACCCGACACACACTGACCTACCCGACACACACTGACCTATCTGACATGCACTGACCTACCTGACATACACTGATACATACACTGACCTACCTGACATACACTGACCTACCTGACATACACTGATACATACACTGACCTACATGACATACACTGACCTACCCGACCCACACTGACCTACCTGACCAGACTTCAGGTGACGTGACCTCCTCGCCTCCTGAAGCTCAACAGCAAGCCCATTCCAGTAGAGTAGACAGCAGGCACTCCAAGCAGCCAGAGCCATGACAGAACAGGAGAGCCGCTCCGCCGAGCGCCGAGTGGGGATCTTCTGACAGTGGCACAGCGGCTGCATTGTAATTCCCGCCTTCTGGAGCCTGCAGCGCCTGTGATGGACGTCACACTTCACACGGTCCCAGCATTGGACCAGTGGGACGTCCATCATAGGCGCTGCAGGCTCCAGAAGGAGGGACCTGCTATGTCACTCGGGCGTGCTCGGGGTCAGATCGGTCCCCGCTCAGCAGCAGCGCTCAGGGCTAATAATACAACTGTGCATGCCCGAGACCCGGGGCTTTTAGCGGACCCACTCGGGGGTCCAGCCACCCTCAGCCCCCCCCCCCAAAGCTACTGCCTGAGCCCCATCTCTCTTCAGTGATGTCCAAGAGTCCCTTGGCCATCTGGGACTCTCCCTCCCGATCGGCTGAGACACAGAAGCGGCGCCATTGGCTGAGACAGACACAGCAGCGGCGCCATTGGCTCCCACTGCTGTCAATCAAACACAGTTAGTCAATCAGAAGAGTGGGGCAGGGCCGAACCGCTGCTCTATGTCTGAATGGATACACAGAGCTGCGGCTTGGCCTGGGTGCCCCCCTGCTTGCTGTGGGAGCACTCGACAGGAGGGAGAGGCCAGGAGCTCTAGCCAGGGACCTGAGAAGAGGATGATCTGGGCTGCTCTGTGCAAAACCATTACACAGAGCAGGTAAGTATAACATGTTTGTTATTTTAACCACTTGCTTACCGGGCCCTTTCATCTTCTTCCTGCTCAGACCAATTTTCAGCTTTCAGCGCTGTCACACTTTGCATGACAATTGCTCGGTCATGCAACACTGTACCCAAACTACATTTTTATAATTTTTTCACACAAATAGAGCTTTCTTTTGGTGGTATATAATCATTGGGTTTTTTATTTTTTGCTAAAGAAACAAAAAAAGATCAAAAATTTTGAAAAAATAAAAAATTAATAGTTTGTTATAAAATTTATATATATATATATATATATATATATATATATATATATATATATATATATATATATATATATATATAATTATATTATATATAATTTTTCTCCTTCACTGATGGGCACTGATGAGGCGGCACTGATGAAGCTGCACTGATGGGCACTGATGAGGCGGCACTGATGGGCACTGAGAGGTGGCATTAAAGGAGTTGTAAAGTCTCAGTGTTTTTCACCTTAATATATTCTATGCATTGAGGTGAAAATCCTTCTGTGCTGCAGCACCCCCCAGAGCCCCCCTTTTACTTACCTGAACCCGCTCTTTCCAGTGACGGGGACGAGCACAGCAGCTCTAGCCACTGTCTCGGGTCCTCATTGGATAGATTGATAGCAGCAGGAGCCATTGGCCCCCGCTGCTGTCAATCAAATCCAGTGACATGGGAGCCAGGGGGGTGGGGCTGAGTCCTGCTATCTGTGTCAAAGGACTCAGCAGCAGGACTCAGGAGCGTGACCGCACGAGTGGCCTTATGGAATGTGGCTCTTCAGGGGGGGCTCTCGAGAAGAGGAGGAGCCAAGAGCGCTGCTGAGGGACCACAGAAGAGGAGGATCGGGGCCACTCTGTGCAAAACTCTTGCACAGAGGAGGTAAGTATAACATGTTTCTTATTTTAAAAAAAAGAATCTTTAGTATCACTTTAATTGGCTCTGATAGGCGGCACTGATGGGTACTGATAGGCACTGATAGGTAGCACTGATGGGTGGCACTGGTGGGCACTGATAGGTGGTACTTGTGGGCATACCTTCCAACTTTTTGAGACAGAAACAAGGCACACATATTAGCAAAAATATGTAGGCATAGGACACACCCTCTACCCCTCCCCCTTAAAGGAGAATTAAACAAAAAAATGATTAGTTAAACCCACAAGTGCTTTTTTTTATTTTATTTTTTTTACCACTATTATATTGGCTTTTGCAATTTGCAAATGCAGTCATTTAGAAATCAGATGAAAGGTTTAGCGCTGGAAAACACTTTTTGAAAGATAAAAAGTGCATTTTATATACAACTATATATAGATCAGACCAAAATGAGGGACAACTGAGGAGGAAAGCAGGAGAGAGGGACATTGCTCCATATCAGGGACAGTCCCTCAAAATCAGGGACAGTTGGGAGCTATGGTTGTGGATACTGATAAGTGGCACTGATAGACACTGATAGGTGGCACTGGTGGGCACTGATAGGTGGCACTGGTGGGCACTGATAGACACTGATAGGTGGTACTTGTGGGCACTAATAGGTGGTACTTGTGGGCACTGATAGATGGCACTGGTGGGTACTGATAGACACTGATAGGTGGTACTTGTGGGCACTGATAGACGGCACTGGTGTGTACTGATAGACACTGATAGGTGGCACTGATAGGTGGCACTGGTGGGCACTGATAGACACTGATAGGTGGCACTGGTGGGCACTGATAGGTGGTTCTTGTGGGCACTGATAGACAGCACTCGTGTGTACTGATAGACTGACACATAAGGGAGAGGGGGCAAAAAAAGGGAACAGTGGAACTTTATATGAAACAAGACACTAGGGGTAATTTAAATCAATCAATATAGTAAAATAAAAATAGTAATTTATTGGCCACACAGAGGGAGGTAGTACAGTAGATAAATTAATGATAGATCAATATGTAATTAGCAGAATTAAAAGGTATGATAATAACATAACACAATACAATTCATAATACAGTAGCATTGTTACACATGATTAATAATAAACTAACAGTACATTCCAAAGTGTGTGTACAGTAATAACCAATAAAATTAATTGATGATTTAAATGGATCAAACCCATAGTAGAATCATGATCACTGGGGCATAGCATCCAATAGTAAAAAGCTTGACGCGTTTCGTGGATTATTTCCACTCATCAGGAGCAGCTATGTATTGGGAGTTCCTGTGGTAAATGATATATTAATAATCAATGGTAATTGATTATAAAAGGGAAGAGAGGGAGCATAAACAATGGTTCTAGCAACTCTTACCTATGGGTAGCAAATAATATACATACAAATACCTACCCATAGGTGGCACTGGTGGGTACTGATAGACACTGATAGGTGGCACAGGTGGGTACTGATAGACACTGATAGACGGCACTGGTGGGTACTGATAGACACTGATAGGTGGCACAGGTGGGTACTGATAGACACTGATAGACGGCACTGATGGGTACAGATAGACACTGATAGACGGCACTGGTGGGTACAGATAGACACTGATAGGTGGCACTGGTGGGTACTGATAGACACTGATAGGTGGCACAGGTGGGTACTGATAGACACTGATAGACGGCACTGGTGGGTACTGATAGACACTGATAGGTGGCACTGGTGGGTACTGATAGACACTGATAGGTGGCACTGGTGGGTACCGATAGACACTGATAGACGGCACTGGTGGGTACAGATAGACACTGATAGGTGGCAATGGTGGGTACTGATAGTCACCGATAGACTGCACTGGTGGGTACTGATAGACACTGATAGGTGGCACTGGTGGGCACTGATAGACACTGATAGGTGGCACTGGTGGGTACTGATAGACACTGATAGGTGGTACTTGTGGGCACTGATAGGCACTGATAGGTGGCACAGGTGGGTACTGATAGACGGCACTGGTGGGTACTGATAGACACTGATAGACGGCACTGGTGGGTACTGATAGACACTGATAGGTGGCACTGGTGGGTACTGATAGACACTGATAGACGGCACTGGTGGGTACTGATAGACACTAATAGGTGGTACTTGTGGGTACTGATAGACACTGATAGGTGGCACTGGCGGGCACTGAGGCGGTGACCGATGCCCCTGTAATAGAAGCCGGTTACCGGCTTTCTGCTTCTCTCCTCACATGGATCGTGAGGAGAAAAAAAAAACAATAACCGGCTTCTGTTTACTTCCGTGATCAGCTGTGATTGGCTGACAGCTGATCACCTGGTATAGGGCCCCCTGTGATTGGCCCTTTACCCTGTTCCGTGATCAGCCGAGTCAGAAAGACACAGGGCAGAGCAATCATAGGAGGATGTCTATTGGCCCCCGTCCCGGCACTGGAAGCCCGCGCTGTCATTCTGCTATAGTGTGGGTGGAAAGTGGTTAATAGAAAAAAAGGAGACTTTACAATCACTTCAAGTTTAATTGTCAAAGCTTAATTGAACAAGCTGAAATCAGAAGCTGATTGGTTACCGTGCAGAGCTGCACCCGATTCTCCAGTTTTAGTAAATCTCCCCCCATAGTATTTATTACAAATGTTGTCTTTTCTGTTCAGTAGCCCTGAGGAAGGGGAAGTATTTCTCCCGAAATGAGTTGGCTTCTCCCGATTCTCTTATTCAATAAACATTTGGATTAGTCCTCTGAGTTTCTTGAACTTTTGTACGGGGTGATCCTCAATACCCGCCCCAAAATCTACCTCCAGACACAGTTTTCTATGACGTTGATACCGATCACCAGGACAAATAGAGACGGTGAATCTCCCTATGGCCACTTTCACACTTGTGTGACTTGGGACTGCAAAGTCACATGACAAGTCGTCCCCCCCCTATGATATCCAATGAGTACCATTCATATCTGTGCGACTTCACTGTACTGCAATACTTTGGTGTGACTTTGAAGTGACTTGAGGTCCACAGACCCCAAGATGACACGGGCATTGCTTCAAGTCATGTGACCTTTAGGTGGCAGAAGTGTGAAAGGGGCCTAACGAGGGTACAGACAGCACTAAAACCTGACAGGGGTTCTAATCCCTCTTCACGACTATTATAGAGTTTTGTCTTCAGTACAGTTTTCAGAGGAAGACGTTCCCCGTGTTCAGGTGTGTTACATGTGCAGACCTCTGATCATACGTGTAAATACTCCGGATACCACAGACAGCACCGGACTTCCTGCCACTGCTGCTATGAGAGGTGCGGGTCTCATACAAGAAAACAATTGTGTCATGTATCTGCCCGCCTCTCCCCTAGGCCATTCACAGAACTTCTTGTAGACTAGGAACCATTCACAGAACTCCTTGTGGAGTCCCGGTTACCATGTGATCAGCTGTGATTGGACACAGCTCATCATGTGACAAAGAGTCACCTTTACCTAGATCGGAGATGTGATGTGTCAGACCCCCTCCCCCGCAGCTTATCCTGCTGGACATCATATGGCGCCCAGTCAGGATAACTTATCCCCGCTGCAGCCCTCATTCTGCAATAGGCCGGGCGGGTATTTTTGGTATTTTTGTATTTTTGGTATTTTTGTGCCCTAAAATTACCCCATTCGCATATCTTCTTGTAGACTATGAACAATTCACAGAACTCCATGTAGACTATGAACCATTCACAGAACTCCTTGTAGACTATGAACCATTCACAGAACTCCTTGTAGACTATGAACCATTCACAGAACTTCTTGTAGACTATGAACCATTCACAGAACTTCTTGTAGACTATGAGTCATTCACAGGACTCCTTATAGACTATAAACCATTCACAGAACTCTTTGCAGACTATGAACCATTCACAGAACTCCTTGTAGACTATGAACCATTCACAGAACTCCTTGATGGACTGTGAACCATTCACAGAACTTCTTGTAGACTATGAGTCATTCACAGATCTTCTTATAGACTATGAGTCATTCACAGAACTCCTTGTAGACTATGAACCATTCACAGAACTTCTTGTAGACTATGAGTCATTCACGGGACTCCTTATAGACTATAAACCATTCACAGAACTCCTTGTAGACTATGAACCATTCACAGAACTCCTTGTAGACTATGAACCATTCACAGAACTCCTTGATGGACTGTGAACTATTCACAGAACTTCTTGTAGACTATGAGTCATTCACAGATCTTCTTATAGACTATGAGTCATTCACAGGACTCCTTATAGACTATGAACCATTCACAGAACTCCTTGTAGACTATGAACCATTCACAGATCTTCTTATAGACTATGAGCCATTCACAGAACTCCTTGTAGACTATGAACCATTCACAGAACTCCTTGTAGACTATGAACCATTCACAGAACTCCTTGATGGACTGTGAACTATTCACAGAACTTCTTGTAGACTATGAGTCATTCACAGAACTTCTTATAGACTATGAGTCATTCACAGGACTCCTTATAGACTATGAGTCATTCACAGAACTCCTTGTAGACTATGAACCATTCACAGAACTCCTTGTAGACTATGAACCATTCACAGATCTTCTTATAGACTATGAGCCATTCACAGAACTCCTTGTAGACTATGAACCATTCACAGAACTCCTTGTAGACTATGAACCATTCACAGATCTTCTTATAGACTATGAGTCATTCACAGAACTCCTTGTAGACTATGAACCATTCACAGAACTCCTTGTAGACTATGAACCATTCACAGATCTTCTTATAGACTATGAGTCATTCACAGAACTCCTTGTAGACTATGAACCATTCACAGAACTCCTTGTAGACTATGAACCATTCACAGAACTCTTTGTAGACTATGAACCATTCACAGAACTCCTTGTAGACTATAAACCATTCACAGAACTCCTTGTAGACAGACGTAACTTATGATGTAAACCAACCCTTAAAAATGTTTTTAAATCTAAAGAATAGTTTCCCACCAAACATTCTATATTTTCTGAAAGCGGAGACCCTGGAGAATAAAATGGAGGTAGTTTCAGTATTTTAATGTCACATGATGTTAATGAAACAGTTTATCAAAGGCAAATTGTCTGAATAAGTACACTAACGTTCATTTTAGGGCACAAAAATACCCGCCGGCCTATTGCAGAATGAGGGCTGCAGCGGGGATAAATTATCCTGACTGGGCGTCATATAATGTCCAGCAGGATAAGCCGCGGGGGAGGGGGAGGGGGTCTGACACATCACATCTCCGATCTAGGTAAAGGTGACTCTTTGTCACATGATGAGCTGTGTCCAATCACAGCTGATCACATGGTAACCGGGAAGTGCCGTTTATCGGCTTTCCTCCATTTGTGCTGAGAAGGTGCGGGTAGAGGGGAGCTGGTTAGCGAATCTCCTGATGGGGGGGGGGGGGGGTCTGCGCTGATAATCAGTGTATTGATTATCAGTGCGGAACCATCAAGGATGCCCATCGGGGATGCCAATCAGTGCCCACATGTGATGCCAATCAGTGCCCACATGTGATGCCAATCAGTGCCCATCAGTAATGGCTGTCAGTGCCTCCTCATCAGTGCTGCCTACCAGTGGCATCTATCAGTGCCACCCATCTGTGCCGCCTATCAGTGACCGTCAGTACTGCATATCAATGACACCTATCAGTGACCATCAGTACTGCATATCAATGACACCTATCAGTGCCCATCAGTGCTGCATATTAGTGCCTTCTCATCAGTGCCCATCAGTAATGCTTGTCAGTGCCTCCTTATCAGTGCTGCCTATCAGTGGCACCCATCAGTGCCATCAATCAGTGTCCATCAGTGCTGCATATCAGTACCATCTATTAGTGCTGCATATTAGTGCCTTCTCATCAGTGCCGTCTATCAGTGCCCATCAGTAGTGTATATCAGTGCCACCTATTAGTGCTGCATATTAGTGCCTTCTCATCAGTGCCGTCTATCAGTGCCCAGCAGTGCTGCATATTAGTGCCTTCTCATCAGTGCTGCCTATCAGTGCCACCCATCAGTGCTATCTATCAGTGCCCATTAGTGCTGTATATCAGTGACAATCAGTGCCACCTATTAATGCTGCATATTAGTGCCGCCTATCAGTGCTGCATATCGGTGCCACCTATCAGTGCCCATCAGTACTGCATCTCAGTGCCGCTTATCAGTGCCCATCAGTACTGCATCTCAGTGCCACCTATCAGTGCCCATCAGTGCTGAATATCAGTACCACCTATCAGTGCCCATCAGTGCTGCATATTAGTGCCACCTATCAGTGCCCATCAGTGCTGCATATCAGTGCCACCTATCAGTGCCCATCAGTGCTGCATATCAGTGCTCATCAGTGCTGCATATCAGTGCCACCTATCAGTGCCCATCAGTGCTGCATCTCAGTGCCACCTATCAGTGCCCATCAGTGCTGCATATCAGTGCCACCTATCAGTGCTGCATATTAGTGCCACCTATCAGTGCCCATCAATAGTGTATATCAGTGCCACCTGTCAGTGCTGCATATCAGTGCCTCCTCATCAGTGCCCATCAGTGCTGCATATGAGTGCCTTCTCATCAGTGCCGCCTATCAGTGCCCATAAGTGCTGCATATCAGTGCCGCCTATCAGTGCCCATCAGTACTGCATCTCAGTGCCACCTATCAGTGCCCATCAGTGCTGAATATCAGTACCACCTATCAGTGCCCATCAGTGCTGCATATTAGTGCCACCTATCAGTGCCCATCAGTGCTGCATATCAGTGCCACCTATCAGTGCCCATCAGTGCTGCATATCAGTGCTCATCAGTGCTGCATATCAGTGCCACCTATCAGTGCCCATCAGTGCTGCATCTCAGTGCCACCTATCAGTGCCCATCAGTGCTGCATATCAGTGCCACCTATCAGTGCTGCATATTAGTGCCACCTATCAGTGCCCATCAGTAGTGTATATCAGTGCCACCCGTCAGTGCTGCATATCAGTGCCTCCTCATCAGTGCCCGACAGTGCTGCATATGAGTGCCTTCTCATCAGTGCCGCCTATCAGTGCCCATAAGTGCTGCATATCAGTGCCGCCTATCAGTGCCCATCAGTACTGCATCTCAGTGCCACCTATCAGTGCCCATCAGTGCTGTATCTCAGTGCCACCTATCAGTGCCCATCAGTGCTGCATATCAGTGCCACCTATCAGTACCCATCAGTGCTGCATATCAGTGCCACCTATCAGTGCCCATCAGTGCTGCATATTAGTGCCACCTATCAGTGTCCATCAGTGCTGCATATTAGTGCCACCTATCAGTGCCCATCAGTAGTGTATATCAGTGCCACCTATCAGTGCTGCTCATCAGTGCCCATCAGTGAAAGAAAAAACTTATTTACAAAATTTTATAACAGAAACAAAGAAAAATGTATTTTTTTATTTGTAGGACAAAAAATTAAAAACTCCAGTGGTGTCAAATACAACCAAAACAAAAAAAAATATAAAAATCTCATATATGTACAGTGTAGCATGACCGCGCAATTGTCATTCAAAGTGTGACAGTGCTGAAAGGTGAAGATGGGCCTGGGCAGGAAGGGGGGGGGGGGGGAAGGTGCGTTGGGCGCAACCACGAAATAGCAACAAACTTTGGTACCCAAAATTTTCCAAAGGTGAGCAATGTTTTTTTGTACATAGGCACCCCAACATACGTGTTTATGTTCATATATGTGGAGGCTGGGGGGCTCACAAAGTTTTTTTTTTGGGGGGGCGGAGCGGGTACAATGCTCTTTTCTGCAACTCTTTTTTCACTCTTCACTTTATTACAATCACACAGAGGACCGATATATAATAATATACACAGAGGACCAATATATAATAATATACATAGAGGACCAATATATAATAATATACATAGAGGACCAATATATAATAATATACACAGAGGACCAATATATAATAATATACATAGAGGACCAATATATAATAATATACATAGAGGACCAATATATAATAATATACATAGAGGACCAATATATAATAATATACACAGAGGACCAATATATAATAATATACATAGAGGACCAATATATAATAATATACATAGAGGACCAATATATAATAATATACATAGAGGACCAATATATAATAATATACATAGAGGACCAATATATAATAATATACACAGAGGACCAATATATAATAATATACATAGAGGACCAATATATAATAATATACACAGAGGACCAATATATAATAATATACATAGAGGACCAATATATAATAATATACATAGAGGACCAATATATAATAATATACATAGAGGACCAATATATAATAATATACATAGAGGACCAATATATAATAATATACATAGAGGACCAATATATAATAATATACACAGAGGACCAATATATAATAATATACATAGAGGACCAATATATAATATACATAGAGGACCAATATATAATAATATACATAGAGGACCAATATATAATAATATACACAGAGGACCAATATACAATAATATACATAGAGGACCAATATATAATAATATACATAGAGGACCAATATATAATAATATACATAGAGGACCAATATATAATAATATACATAGAGGACCAATATATAATAATATATAGAGGACCAATATATAATAATATACATAGAGGACCAATATATAATAATATACATAGAGGACCAATATATAATAATATATAGAGGACCAATATATAATAATATACACAGAGGACCAATATATAATAATATACACAGAGGATCAATATATAATAATATACATAGAGGACCAATATATAATATACATAGAGGACCAATATATAATAATATACATAGAGGACCAATATATAATAATATACATAGAGGACCAATATATAATAATATATAGAGGACCAATATATAATAATATACATAGAGGACCAATAAATAATAATATACATAGAGGATCAATATACAATAATATACACAGAGGACCAATATATTTTTATTTTTTTTATTAATTTCAGGTACTTATATAGCGCCATCAATTTACGCAGCGCTTTACATATGCAATAATAATAATATATAATAATATACATAGAGGACCAATATATAATAATAGTGACAAGAAGAAGCCTCCATATATCTTCTCTCATCAGATCTGGAACATCCATACAAGAGAATAAATCTCAGCCCTCACTGGCTGCATGCTTGCTCCTCCCCTCCTTTATCACCACGTGCTCTCCTCCTCCAAGCCCCTCCCCTCCCAGTCCGTCCATTCCCCTTCCTAGCGCCTATCCTGCGCCGCAATGTGGGCGGGGATTTGTGTTCCCCTGGCTCCTGACTCGCTCTTGCCAAGCTAGTGCGATATAATAGAAAATTACTGTTCTGCCTATGAGATCTCCGCCCCCTCCTTGTATAAACCCTCCCCTCAGTGTAAGCCGAGCGACCTAAGCCAACCCCTCCCCTCTCTTATCCGGCCCCACCCCCGGGACCTGCGAGCGGCCCGCCCCTCCCTCGGTAAGCTCCTCCTCCGTGGCCGGTGATTGGCAGGCGGTGGCCGCCGGATCTGCAGGGCACACACACAGGCCGGAGCCGGTAGAGAGGAGGAGCCGTGCGGCCGGACGAGGAAGGAGACTCCGCTGATCGGTGAGTGCTGGGAGCGGCCGGGGCTCGGCTCTGTCCATTGTCTGTACTGACATCCGGGGGAGAGCGGAGGGTGCTGTGTGTGGATGGGAGAGGGAGCCCGGCCTGGGGGGGGGGGGGGGGGAGGGAGGGATGGTGTGCCGGGTGTAGGGATCACAGATCCGGGATCATTGTGTGCTTACACCCCGGAGGAGAAGGGGGCTGTATGGGGGGGATCCGGGGGCTGCACTGATCACCAATCATTATCCATATTAATATTATAGACTCAGAGCATCGCCAGTTATCAATATTCTAGATATGTATTCACCCCCCAATTTTTTTTATCTTTTTTTTAAAATATATTTTATTTGCTAATTTTATTATATAATATTATTAGTATTTATTATAAGCTGGTTATAGAGCATTGCCCATTATCCATGTATTATATATACATAACTATTATTATTAAAAAAAATGAATATAATAATAATAATAATAATATATATATATATATATTTTATTTATTTGCTATTTTTATTATGATTATTAGCTGGTTGTAGAGCATTTCCCAGTATCAACGTCTCATATATGTAACTACTTCCCATATAATATTATTATTATTATTATTATTATTATTATTATTATTATTTACTACCCTATTATTATTATTATTATTATTATTATTATTATTATTAGATAAATTAGCTGGTTATAGAACATTATCTAATATCCATGTCTCCTATATGTAACTACTGTATTTATTGGCGTATAACACTCACTTTTTCACCATGAAAATTGGGTGCAAATAGCGTGTGCGTGTTATACGCCAATACTTCAATTTTAACTGCCTCGGAGGGGACAGGGAAGGGGGCGGGACGAGCGCCATCAGATTACATACAGTGAGAAACTCCTGTTTACTTGATGGCCTCTGTAATAGGAAGTCCCGTCTCCTGGGCCGCCATTGGACCACTGTTCTGTCTATCATAGGAGATTCTTACTGTATGTAATCTGTCTGCACTCGTCCTGCCCCCCTCCCTGTCCCCTCTAGGCTGCAGATGGGCATCGATCAGGCTGCACTGATGGCAGTGGTGAGGCTGCATTGATGTGGACTGGTGAGGCTGCATTGATGGCACTTGTGAGGCTGCAGATGGGCACTGACCCTTATTTTGCTTCAAAGTTCCTTATTTAAAATTTAAGTTTTTTTCCTGAAACTTACCTCTTAAAATGAATGTGCGTGTTATACGCCTGTGCGTGTTATACGCCGATAAATACGGTACTTACTAACTACTCAATTTATTATTGCTTATATATCATTTGTGTATTTATTATTATTATTATTATTATTATATTGTGTATGTGTGTGGATATGTATGTGTGTGTGTGTGTGTGTGTGTGTGTATGTGTGTATATATATATATATATATATATATATATATATATATATATATATATATATATATATATATATATATATTTTACATATTACAGTAATATTTTTATATTTTATTATTAGCTGGTTACCCTCTTCCTGCCCCTCCATGTCCCTTTAACTGGGTTTTAAGTGGGGCGTACTCCCTTTTAGTCACGTGACCACTGCATTTTGGCTGACACAGTGGTCACATGATCAGGATCCAATCATCTCGGCTCCCATTCATAACTAGAGAACAGGAGATGTGGGTGGCCTTCGACGTGGTGGGAGCGAGGAGATCTCCGCACAGAAACTTTTGGCTGCTATGGACTGGTATTTGCAGCATAGGAGTGTCAGGCTGGGTTCACACTATAGGGATATTAGACATCGCATGTGATTTACAACGCATTGCTGTTAAGATCACATGCGATGTCTGTGCGTCTGAATTTGCATCGCATTCGCACCAAAATGGTGCAGGACCACCTTCCCTTTATTTTTTTTTTGGTCCACACTGGAATCTGATCGCGATTCCTGCACCATTTGGAAGTTGGCACTGTGAACCGATCTGGGGGTGTCATTAACTTTACATTGACGCCCGCAGCGACTGTGAACCGCCGGTAGGTGACATGCGATGCGGGAGGCCGCACTGGAATACTGGGACTGAGGCTCAGTCCACACTGCTGTGACATGGGATCCGACTTGTGAGACCCCCCAAGTCAAATGACATGTTTCCCTATGAACCAGAGTAGTACAGGGGCTACTTTTGAAGTCGGTGCGACTTGAAGTCGCATAGATATGAATGGCTATCATTGGGAATCATGGGGTACGACTTGTCATGCGACTCTGATGTCCAACGTCGCAGGAAAAGTCGCACAAGTGTGAAAGGGGCCTTAAAGTGAATGTAAAGTTTCTTTCTTTTTTTTTTTTTTTTTTTTCCCCTATAAAAATAACAAACATGTTATACTTGCCTGCTCTGTTGCAGTGAATTTGCACAGAGCCACCCGGATCCTCCTCTTCTCGGGTCCCTCTTCTGTGGTCCTGGCCCCTCCCTCCTGTTCAGTGCCCCCCCAGCAAGCAGCTTGCTGTGGGGGCTCCCGAACCGAGTCGCAGCTCCCTGTGTGTCCATCCAGACACGGAGCCCCAACCTGGCCCCACCCCTCTCTCTCTCCAGATTGGCTAGCTGACTTTGACAGCAGCCGCTGCTGTGTCTCGGCCAATCGGAATGGAGAATTTCAGTCGGCTGAGACACTCCTGGACAGAGAGGGACCTCAGGTAAGTATTAGGGGGGCTGCTGCACACACAAGGCTTTTTATTTTAATGCATAGAATGTATTAAAATAAACCTTCTGACTTTACAAGCCCTTTAAGGTCCGTCCTCATCGACCCACATATGTGTTACATGGTTATAGAGCACGGATAGCTATACTCCTCATATGACTGCTACTCTACAACCAGCCGGGAATTATGATGATTATAATAATAATAGTTCTATCTAGTTATAGAGATATCCCAGTTATAAGTGTATCCTTTATGTAGCCATTTTCCATGTATTATTATTCCTGGCTGGCCCTCCTTGCAGCCCTATATATTGTGTTACATGTTCAGCAAAAGGTTATAGAGCACTTTATTATTATATGTAACCATTTCCATAATAATTATAGTATTACCTGGGAAATGGTTACATATAATAACAAAGTGCTCTATAACCTTTTGCTGAACATGTAACACAATATATAGAGCTGCAAGGAGGGCCAGCCAGGAATAATAATAATAATACATGGAAAATGGCTACATAAAGGATACACTCATAACAGGAAATTCTCTGACTAGAGGGCTGTGAAAAAGTATTTGCCCCCTACGTGTGTGTGCTTTTGTGTGTGTTTTTGTTTTGTTTTTTTGTTTTTTTTATATTGGTACATTTAAAGTGATTGTAAACAATCACCTTGTAAAACAAACCATTCAGTTTGAAATAGACATGAAAGGCAAAACATTTTAAATACTTTTTTTTTTTTTTTTTTTTTTTTTATATTAGTGATCACATTCCCTCTGTTCTCAGCTGCATAAGAGCTGGAGGGAGGAGAAGCAGCAGTAGCACACTGATCTTCCCAGTGAATGGTTGTGCAGTGGGGGACGGGTGGGTGGGTGTCAGGACAAGTCTGATCATTGGAGGAGAACAGGCTGAGTTCCCAGCATAGCTAGAGAACTGACCATGGTTTGTTCTCCTGCATAGTGTGGTCAGTTTTTAGGAGGAAAGTAGAGGGACTGATAGGAACACCAGAGATTTTACATAAAGGAAGCAATACAAAGAGAACAGGAGACTTTCTCATACAAGTACATGGTACAGCAGTCACATATCAGGAATATGAATGCAAATGCTCCGATGCTTCACCCGATACCTGGACAGTCAGGGATGATCGGTGCGGCTGGGGGAGTTACAAGCACTGATCTCCCTGTATAGATTTCGATAAAGCCTGACAGCCGCTTCTCCCCAGATCCCCCCCCCCCCACCCCCCGTTCTGCTCTGTCTCCCCACCCCCCGTTCTGCTCTGTCTCCCCCACCCCCCGTTCTGCTCTGTCTCCCCACCCCCCGTTCTGCTCTGTCTCCCCACCCCCCCGTTCTGCTCTGTCTCCCCACCCCCCCGTTCTGCTCTGTCTCCCCACCCCCCGTTCTGCTCTGTCTCCCCACCCCCCCGTTCTGCTCTGTCTCCCCCCCCCCCGTTCTGCTCTGTGTCTCCCCCCCCCCCCCGTTCTGCTCTGTGTCTCCCCCCCCCCCGTTCTGCTCTGTGTCTCCCCCCCCCCCCGTTCTGCTCTGTTGTGTCTCCCCCCCCCCCCGTTCTGCTCTGTTGTGTCTCCCCCCCCCCCCGTTCTGCTCTGTTGTGTCTCCCCCCCCCCCCGTTCTGCTCTGTTGTGTCTCCCCCCCCCCCCCGTTCTGCTCTGTTGTGTCTCCCCCCCCCCGTTCTGCTCTGTTGTGTCTCCCCCCCCCCGTTCTGCTCTGTTGTGTCTCCCCCCCCCGTTCTGCTCTGTTGTGTCTCCCCCCCCCCGTTCTGCTCTGTTGTGTCTCCCCCCCCCTTTCTGCTCTGTGTCTCCCCCCCCCCCGTTCTTCCCTGTTGCCCCCCCCCGTTCTGCTCTGTGTCTCCCCCCCCCCGTTCTGCTCTGTGTCTCCCCCCCCCCCCCCGTTCTGCTCTGTGTCTCCCCCCCCCCCCCCCCCGTTCTGCTCTGTGTCTCCCCCCCCCCCCCGTTCTGCTCTGTCTCCCCCCCCCCGTTCTGCTCTGTGTCTCCCCCCCCCCCCCCCGTTCTGCCCTGTGTCTCCCCCCCCCCCCCGTTCTGCCCTGTGTCTCCCCCCCCCGTTCTGCCCTGTGTCTCCCCCCCCCCCCGTTCTGCCCTGTGTCTCCCCCCCCCCCGTTCTGCCCTGTGTCTCCCCCCCCCCCCGTTCTGCCCTGTGTCTCCCCCCCCCCGTTCTGCCCTGTGTCTCCCCCCCCCCGTTCTGCCCTGTGTCTCCCCCCCCCCCGTTCTGCCCTGTGTCTCCCCCCCCCCCGTTCTGCCCTGTGTCTCCCCCCCCCCCGTTCTGCCCTGTGTCTCCCCCCCCCCCCCGTTCTGCCCTGTGTCTCCCCCCCCCCCCCGTTCTGCCCTGTGTCTTCCCCCCCCCCCCCGTTCTGCTCTGTGTCTTTCCCCCCCCCCCCGTTCTGCTCTGTGTCTTTCCCCCCCCCCCGTTCTGCTCTGTGTCTCCTCCCCCCCCCCCCCCCGTTCTGCTCTGTGTCTCCTCCCCCCCCCCCGTTCTGCTCTGTGTCTCCCCCCCCCCCCCCGTTCTGCTCTGTGTCTCCCCCCCCCCCGTTCTGCTCTGTGTCTCCCCCCCCCCCCGTTCTGCTCTGTGTCTCCCCCCCCCCCGTTCTGCTCTGTGTCTCCCCCCCCCCCGTTCTGCTCTGTGTCTCTCCCCCCCCCGTTCTGCTCTGTGTCTCTCCCCCCCCCGTTCTGCTCTGTGTCTCTCCCCCCCCCCCCCCCCGTTCTGCTCTGTGTCTCTCCCCCCCCCCCCCGTTCTGCTCTGTGTCTCTCCCCCCCCCCCCCGTTCTGCTCTGTGTCTCTCCGTCCCCCCCCCTCCCCCCCGTTCTGCTCTGTGTCGTCCCCTCCTCCCCCCTCCATGTTGTCCTCTGCCCCCTCTGTCCTCGATCTGTCAGGATGGAGAGCGGTTCCCCTTCCATTTCCGAATGAACAGAGTCAGTGATCACTGACTCTGTCCATTCACATAACTGAAACATCTAAACCTGTGTTTACGATGCTTCAGTTTATGAATGGAGAGGAGCCTCTGAGAAAGGGCCTGGGGAATCTCTGTTCTCAGTTCCTTTCTCTGTCTCAAAGGGGAGATGTCACCTAAACCCCCAAAAGGGCATATAAAAATAATAAAAAAATAACTGCAATAAATAAAAAAAAAAAAAGGTAAATAAAAAACACACTGACACCCTTCACTCTCCCCCTCCCCCATTTAAAAAAAAAAAAACATTGTAAAAAAATATAAAAATTGTTAAAAAAAAAAAAAATACTGACACGTGCCACTGTCACATGTCATTAAAAAAAGTATCAGTATTGCTGAGTACTTGTAAAAAGTATCGGTACTTGTACTCGGTCTTAAAAAAAAAAAATTGGTATCGGGACAACCCTAGTTACAGCCTTATTTCAAAATGTATTAAATTAATTATTTTCCTCAAAATTCTACAAACAATCCCCCAAAATGACAACATGAAAGAAGTTTGTTTTTTAAACTTTTTAAAAAAAGGAAAAACAAAATCCAAAAATGTACATAAGTATTCACAGCCTTTTTTCAGTACTTTGGTGAAGCACCTTTGACACCAATTACAGCCTCAAGTCTTTTTTGAGTATGATGCTACAAGCTTGGCACACCTATTTTTTGAGCAGTTTCTCCCATTCTTTGCAGGACCTCTCAAGCTCCATCAAGTTGGATGGGGAGTGTTGGTGCACAGCCATTTTCAGATCTCTCAAAAAATGTTCGGGTTCAAGTCTGGGCTCTGGCTGGGCCACTCAAGGACATTCACAGAGTTGTCCTGTAGCCACTCCTTTGTTATCTTGGCAGTGTGCTTAGGGTTGTTTTCCTGTTGGAAGATGAACCTTTGCCCCAGTCTGAGGTCCAGAGCGCTCTGGAACAGGTTTTCATCAATAATGATGTCTCTGTACATTGCTGCATTCTTCTATCCCTCGATCCTGACTAGTCTCCCAGTTCCTGCCGCTGAAAAACATCTCCACAGCATGATGATGCCACCACCACCACCATGCTTCACTGTAGGTATGGTATTGGTCTGGTTTCCTCCAGACATGACGCTTGCCATTCAGGCAAAAGGGTTCAATCTTTGTTTCATCAGACCAGAGAATTTTGTTTCTCATGGTCTGAGAGTCCTTCAGATGCCTTTTGGCAAACTCCAGGAGGGCTGTCATGTGCCATTTACTGAGGAGTGGCTTCCATCTGGCCACTCTACCATACAGGCCTGATTGGTGGAGTGCTGCAGAGATGGCTGTTCTTCTGGAAGGTTCTCCTTCCTCCACAGAGAAACACTGGAGCTCTGCCAGAGTGACCATCAGGTTCTTGGTCACCTCCCCTGACTAAGGCCCTTCTCCCCCGATTGCTCAGTTAGGCCGGGCGGCCCACTCTGGGAAGAGTCCTGGTGGTTCCAAACTTCTTCCATTTATGGATGATGGAGGCCACTGTGCTCATTGGGACCTTCAATGATGCAGAAATGTTTCCGTACCCTTCCCCAGATCTGTGCCTCCATACAATCCTGTCTTGGAGGTCTACAGACAATTCCTTGGACTTCATGGCTTGGTTTGTGCTCTGACATGCACTGTTACCTGTGGGAACTTTTATAGACAGGTGTGTGCCTTTCCAAATCATCATCAGGTGGACTCCAATCAAGTTGTAGAAACATCTCAAGGATGATCAGTGGAAACAGGATGCACCTGAGCTCAATTTTGAGTGTCATGGGAAAAGCTGTGAATACTCATACATTTATTTTTTCCTTTTTTTTTTTTTTCTTTATAAATTTGCAAAGATTTCAAAAAAACTTCTTCACGTCATCATTATGGGGTATTGTTTGTACAATTTTGAGGAAAATAATGAATTTAATCCATTTTGGAATAAGGCTGTAACATAACAAGAGGTGGAAAAAGTGAAGCACTGTGAATACTTTTTGGATGCACTGTATTATTTATTATTCCATAGATGTAAAGCTAACTATACAATCTGATTGTACAATCTTCTTTAGAACAGTGCAAGGGCCTGTTTGGATACAAATTGATTCTATCTATTTGGTAGGGCCTCATTTTACACAGCTTTGGTAAATCTAAAGTTTGATTGTATGGTCCGATTGTAACGTAATATGGAGAGCCTCAAGAAGATTGTACAATCTGATTGTATATGGCCAGCTTAAAGTCGTAATATAAAAAAAAGGAGCAGCTAGGCCAGTGAGTTCATATATTTGGTTGTTGACTCACATATTTTGGATGATGGCAGCAATGGTACATCATTTCTATACCTGGCACAATACCTATCTGAGCAACCGTCTGCCATCCAGCAGAGCTTTACTAGAAGGACTGTTTTCTCATAAACAAAGCGGCAGTGTGTGTGTGGCTTTCTGTAAACAAAGCGGCAGTGTGTGTGTGGCTTTCTGTAAACAAAGCGGCAGTGTGTGTGTGGCTTTCTGTAAACAAAGCGGCAGTGTGTGTGTGGCTTTCTGTAAACAAAGCGGCAGTGTGTGTGTGGCTTTCTGTAAACAAAGCGGCAGTGTGTGTGTGGCTTTCTGTAAACAAAGCGGCAGTGTGTGTGTGTGTGGCTTTCTGTAAACAAAGTGGCAGTGTGTGTGGCTTTCTGTAAACAAAGCGGCAGTGTGTGTGTGGCTTTCTGTAAACAAAGCGGCAGTGTGTGTGTGGCTTTCTGTAAACAAAGCGGCAGTGTGTGTGTGGCTTTCTGTAAACAAAGCGGCAGTGTGTGTGTGGCTTTCTGTAAACAAAGCGGCAGTGTGTGTGTGTGTGGCTTTCTGTAAACAAAGCGGCAGTGTGTGTGTGGCTTTCTGTAAACAAAGCGGCAGTGTGCGTGTGGCTTTCTGTAAACAAAGCGGCAGTGTGCGTGTGGCTTTCTGTAAACAAAGCGGCAGTGTGTGTGTGGCTTTCTGTAAACAAAGCGGCAGTGTGCGTGTGGCTTTCTGTAAACAAAGCG
This sequence comes from Lithobates clamitans, assembly GCA_037952925.1. Classification (NCBI taxonomy): domain Eukaryota; kingdom Metazoa; phylum Chordata; class Amphibia; order Anura; family Ranidae; genus Lithobates; species Lithobates clamitans. Next base: position 232,473 of record JBBGZY010003056.1, read on the forward strand.
GCAGTGTGTGTGTGTGTGGCTTTCTGTAAACAAAGCCGCAGTGCATGCATTTGCATCCAGTCTTTTAGCTCCTGATTTTGTTGCACATGTGTGGGCATTAAGCTATACTCACCAGTCGAGAACCCCCTACAGAGAGAAGGTGTGTCCGCGTGGGACAAGTTCTAGGGCTCAGGTAAGTAAAACGGGGGGGCTGGGGAGCCGGTGACTGCCAGGTGTTTTTGCATAGGATGCATTAAGGTGAAAAAAACATGAAGGTTTACAACCCCTTTTAAGGAGAATATTTCCCATGCAGACTTCTAGTTTTCACACATAGCACATGTCTTGCATCTTACTGTCTGAGACATAGTATAGCCACGGCTCCATTGTGCAATGTTGAGGTGTACCTTTCCGTTGCCGTGTGTGTGGGGGGGTGCGCCCTCATTGACACATGGGGGCGCCACAGTATGGACCTTTGCATTCTAAAGTCCACTATAGATGGTACAGGATGGTTTGAAATTGACCTCTCGGTACATTTTACCTTGCCTAAAAAATTTTTCTCAAATGTCAGAATATACAGCAACATCCAGCCAAGCCCTACCTTATCATTTTAAAAGCCATTTTTGAGCTCCACTTATATCACATTGCCTAGGCTGAGATGATGGCATCAGTCTGCTGCAGGCAGGAGGAAACATTTCCTCAGTCTCCAGCCCCCCCCCCCCCAGTGATCCGACTGAAACATTATCCATGATCAGTAGCAGATTACAAGGGGAGAGGGTGCAGCAGAGGCTGAACTGTGTCAGATTTTTGTGAACAAAGTTGGCCTGCGTACAGAATGCGTTATTTGTTTACATATCAGGAAAAACAGGGCAGCACAGTACACAATCTATGAATGTCAGTAAGTGCCTGAGAACTTGTAAATGTGTGAGGAGCAGTGCCTCATGGGACATGTAGTCCTGGGCTGGACGTGCAAGGTTCTAAAGGCAGAAGTGTTTTTTTTTTTTTTTTTTTTTTTACCATGCTATTGGGGCACTCTGAAGGCAGGAGGAGCCAGAAGCGTCAGTGGAGGACCCCAGAAAAGGAGGATCGGGGCTGCTCTGTGCAAAACCATTACACAGAGCAGGTAAGTATAACATGTTTGTTTAAAAAATAAAAAGACTTTGAAGACTCTGTGCAGGGAAAATCAGCATCTGAACCCAGAGAAGGTGGAGGCTGATAGACTGGAGGTAATAGAAAGTAAACTTTTACCAGTATTGTGCATTATATTTAAAATGATCCTATCCATGAAAAGAAATGATTTTATATCTCACTTCCACCCTTCATATAGCTTCGTGTCTGGACTCCTAGTTACAATACCCAGATATCCTACGTGTGTGTGTGTGTATGTGTGTATATATATATATATATATATATATATATATATATATATATATATATATATATATATATATATATATATATATATATATATATATATATATATATATATATATATATATATATATATATATATATATATATATATATATATATATATATTCAGAGGTAAATAGAAAACACCGCGCTAACCAGTGAAATAAATAAATAAAATAAAAAGCTGCTGCATACAGTTTGACAAAAATAGCAAAATAGGCATATAGAAAATGCAGCGCATGTACAAAGGAACATAGGTCTTTATAATGGTGAAACAGTAAAGAAATCACTAATTAACCACAGGTGCCTTGAAACACAAACGTCCATAGATGGATGTGAATGTCCAACCGCACAGGAGGTGTAAGTACTCCAAGGGGTGGTGATGGTCTGATGGTTGTCAGAAAACACCTGGCATCATACAGCGACTTCCCAACCGAGAAACTGGGTCCCAATGGGTCATTCAGAGAAAGTGCAAAAAAGACTCTTACCAGATCCTGTGGATTCCCATGTCAGCGACAGGGAATCGCATGCGCAGTTTGTCACAAATGACGTGGAATGGGAGCTCAGGAATCGCCAATCTCTTGGATTGTGGTCTGTATGGATCTCGCCTGGCAACCGGATGGGTCCTCACAACGAACCGTCCTCACACCGAACTGTCCCAGCGTGCATCAGAAGTTTCACAAATGGTCCCCCGAAAGGAGCAGTTGGAGGGACTGGATCTCATGTGGTAAATGTGGAAACAAAAAGAATGTGCCTCCACATGGTGCAGATAAAAAAGTGTGTTTTTTATTGACAAAAACGACCATACACAAATAAAAGTGTGATCACGGTGGATAAAAGCAAATGGGCAACAAGGAGAGTGGTGTATGTACCCGACACGTTTCGACCTAGGGGTCCTCTACAGGGGCATAGACCACTCACTCCAAGTTGCCAAATATATATAATAAAATTATTTAGAGAAGGACCAATCTTTACTGTTTCACCATTATAAAGACCTATGTTCCTTTTGTACATGCGCTGCATTTTCTATATATATATATGTGTGTGTGTGTGTGTGTGTGTGTGTATGTGTGTATATATATATATATGTATATATTACTTCCACTGTGTTACACAGTATAAATGAATCCCTTTTATAGAATCCCTTTTATAGTACAGATTATTTGCTCTTTTTGTACCAATTTTTAGTTTTTTTTAACCCCATGTTGACAGGTGATACAAAAAAAGTAGAAATGCAAAGCGCACATCGCAGCAAAATCGCGTGTAAAAAAAAATGCAAAAACACACAGCAAAAAAACAGCCTTATGCCCCGTACACACGGTCAGATTTTCCGACGGAAAATGTGTGATAGGACCTTGTTGGAAATTCCGACCGTGTGTGGGCTCCATCACACATTTTCCGACACACAAAGTTTGAGAGCAGGGAATAAAATTTTCTGACAACAAAATCCGTTGTCGGAAATTTCGATCCTGTGTACACAAATCCGACGGACAAAGTGCCACGCATGCTCAGAATAAATAGATGAAAGCTATTGGCCACTGCCCCGTTTATAGTCCCGACGTACGTGTTTTACGTCACCGCGTTCAGAATGATCGGATTTTCCGACAACTTTGTGTGACCGTGTGTATGCAAGACAAGTTTGAGCCAACATCCATCGGAAAAAATCCTAGGATTTTGTTGTCGGAATGTCCGAACAAAGTCCGACCGTGTGTACGGGGCATCAGTCGTATCGATTTTCAGATGAGAATATTCATACAAAAAATCTTTGTACATTCGCAGAACGAAAGAATGTAATTTTTTTAAAATTTCTTTTGCCTTTAACGTGGTTTTTAAAATGAATGTATTTTTCTGAATGAAAACCACATACACGGTCTGAACATTCCTTTGACCAAGAAGTTTTCTATTTTGCTCCTTCAAATTTTTTCCATCACTGTGGTCGAAAAGAACATTGATTTGACCCGACTAACGATTAGAAAATCAAACGAACGTTTTTAAAATTAAATTTTTTTTTTTTTTTTTTTGAAGGAAGACATTGATTTTGTATGGCCAGCATATAATATATTACAGTTCTGTCTGAAAATCGGCAAAACAGTCTTACATTTTTCTGTTATTCTCGGAGTGGATTTGAGATTTTTCTCCCTAACCATATAGTTGGTTATTTATATTTACCACTGCATAGAGATATATAAATTATACACCACACTTTTTTTTTTTTTTTAAAGGTTATTATCCAATTTAATAGAAACAATCGGCTAACTAATCCATTATGAAAAATAATCGTTAGTTGCAGCCCCACAATGAAAGCATTGTCAGGGGGAGCTCTGTTATCTATAGTGGAAAGTATTAAATACCTGGAAGTGTTATAGTGACCTATGACTTGGCATGCATGCACCTCATATCTGATATCTCATGCTGTATAGACAGCCACAATGTGAAAAGAAATCGAACATTGCATAGAGCAGTGATTGGCTATAAACCATTCTAACCAGATCTTCCTTGTTTATAAATGTCATGACTCACGCTCCAATATGGCCGCCTCCGTGTTTGGACGATATTTGGGTGTGACCGCCAACACTGATCATATCAGCCTGATTCATCCCTTCCATAAACATGTCAGTCAATACGCTTGCAGCTTTATGTTACTGTATTAGCTGCAGGAAACCAGTAACTACATGCCTAACTCAACCAGGCCCTTCTAGAGGACATGCTGGGGCCTGTAGTTCCTCAACCAGTTCTGGTTCTCACTTGCATCAAGTCTTAAAGCGGACCTTCCACTTAAGTGTACTACATACTCGTGGGTAGGTCTAAAGGAGATTATACAGCCAGATTGGGTGGTATGGTCCACTTTACCCCTCTGCGACTTCCTCCCGCAGTGCCTGGGTGAGGGGTGATGACATTTTCCATCCGGCTAGATCTTAGAGAATGCCGAGTAGCCTGAAGAGAAGACAACCCTGCAATGTGCTGCTGTGCCTTCTTTAGGGATTTGGAGTACTCTACTTTCCCGGGTTCTTGTCTGTAGGAGGATGTCACCACCTGCATTATGGAAAGAAAGCCTATTTTCTAAAATTTGACCATTTATTTTCTACTGGGCCCAATGAGTTTTGAGACTAATATCATATGGATAAAGGAAAGATGCTTCCTTGTGTTAGAACTTTGTAAATTTAGACTGCACTTTAAGGTAAGACAACCTTGCTTAACCTTTCTAGCCCAGAGGAATCCTGGAAATAATTTTCATGTCTAATTATTGGGGGTCAGTATGAAAGAGGTGCTCTGGACATTGGGGGTCAGTGGGAAGAATGTTCCTTGCATTGGTGGGTAGAATGTCCTTACATTGGTTTTCAGTGGGAAGAATGTTCCTTGCATTGGTGGGTAGAATGTCCCTTACATTGGTTTTCAGTGGGAAGAATGTTCCTTGCATTGGTGATCAGTGGGAAGAATGCTCCTTACATTGGTGATCAGTGGGAAGAATGTTCTTTACATTGGTGCTTGGTGGGAAGAATGTTCCTTACGTTGGTGCTCGGTGGGAAGAATGCTCCTTACGTTGGTGCTCGGTGGGAAGAATGCTCCTTACGTTGGTGCTCGGTGGGAAGAATGCTCCTTACGTTGGTGCTCGGTGGGAAGAATGCTCCTTACGTTGGTGCTCGGTGGGAAGAATGCTCCTTACGTTGGTGCTCGGTGGGAAGAATGCTCCTTACGTTGGTGCTCGGTGGGAAGAATGCTCCCTTACGTTGGGTTGGTGCTCGGTGGGAAGAATGCTCCTTACGTTGGGTTGGTGCTCGGTGGGAAGAATGCTCCTTACGTTGGTGCTCGGTGGGAAGAATGCTCCTTACGTTGGTTGCTCGGTGGGAAGAATGCTCCTTACGTTGGGTTGGTGCTCGGTGGGAAGAATGCTCCTTACGTTGGGTTGGTGCTCGGTGGGAAGAATGCTCCTTACGTTGGGTTGGTGCTCGGTGGGAAGAATGCTCCTTACGTTGGGTTGGTGCTTGGTGGGAATCTCTCGGTGGAAGAATGCTCCTTACGTTGGTGCTCGGTGGGAAGAATGCTCCTTACGTTGGTGCTCGGTGGGAAGAATGCTCCTTACGTTGGTGCTCGGTGGGAAGAATGCTCCTTACGTTGGTGCTCGGTGGAAGAATGCTCCTTACGTTGGTGCTCGGTGGGAAGAATGCTCCTTACGTTGGTGCTCGGTGGGAAGAATGCTCCTTACGTTGGTGCTCGGTGGGAAGAATGCTCCTTACGTTGGGTTGGTGCTCGGTGGGAAGAATGCTCCTTACGTTGGGTTGGTGCTCGGTGGGAAGAATATCCCTTAGAAACAGCTAAAAATATCTATTCGGTGGCATTAGATCCGACAGTATGTGGGCACCATTAAATAGAATGACAACCAGCCACATGTGACTTAAGGTGATTGTAAAATCTTTGTTATTTAAAAAAAAAAAAAAAAAAAGTTATACTTGCCTGCCCTGTGTAATGGTTTTGCACAGAGCAGCCCAGATCCTCCTCTTCTCATGTTCCCCGCCAGCACTCCTGGCCCCTCCCTGCTGTTGAGCTATGGGGGCAGCCGAGCCACAGCTCCCTGTGTCCATTCAGACATGGAGTCACGGCGGCCTGGCCCACCCCCTTTCTCTCCTCATTGGCTGCCTGACTTTGACATCAGTGGGAGCCAATGGTGCCACGCTGCTGTCTCAGCCAATGAGGGGAGTCCCGTGCAGCCGAGACACTCCTACAACATCGCTGAATCTAGAGGGACCTCAGGTAAGTATTAAAGGGGGGCTACTGCACACAGAAGGCATTTTAACCTAATGCATTAAGATATATAAAAAAAAAACCTTCTGACCTTACATCCCCTTTAAGGAACCCCTAGAATAGTCAGGAGGAACCAGAGTTGTGAATGATTGGTCTATGTGCGTGCCAGATACTGGACTGTGGGTTAGCTGTGCTATCATTATTAGGAAAAGATTTCATTTTTAGAGAGAGCTGTTGATATACAGTATCTCACAAAAGTGAGTACACCCCTCACATTTTTGTAAATATTTTATTCTATCTTTTCATGTGACAACACTGAAGAAATGAAACTTTGCTACAATGTAAAGTAGTGAGTGTACAGCTTGTATAACAGTGTAAATTTGCTGTCCCCTCAAAATAACTCAACACACAGCCATTAATGTCTAAACCGCTGGCAACAAAAGTGAGTACACCCCTAAGTGAAAATCTCCAAATTGGGCCCCATTAGCCATTTTCCCTCCCTGGTGTCATGTGACTCGTTAGTGTTACAAGGTCTCAGGTGTGGAGGGGGAGCAGGTGTGTTCAATTTGGTGTTATCGCTCTCACTCTCTCATACTGGTCACTGGAAGTTCAAAATGGCAAAGAACTCTCTGAGGATCTGACAAAAAAGAATTGTTGCTCTACATAAAGATGGCCTAGGCCAGTGGTCTCCACACTACTGGCTAGATGGCTCTTTTTTTTTTTTTTGCCTTTATCTGGCCCTTGCACACCTTCTGCTGTCAACGATTCGCACTATTCCTCCTCCTAATACAAATGACTATTCCTCACACCCTGACACCAACAATGGGACATTATTCCTTCCCCTGATGCCAACAATTGGCACTATTCCTCCCACTAATACCAATGATTTAGCATTGTCCACTCCTCCTATTTACGCCAAAGCATTTTCTACTCACCTTGGCTACGTTCTGGCCCCCAGAGAGTCTGAAAGACAATAAACTGGCCCTTTGTTTGGAAAGTTTGGAGACCCCCTGGCCTAGGCTATAAGAAGATTGCCAAGACCCTGAAACTGAGCTGCAGCACGGTGGCCAAGACTTAACAGGACAGGTTCCACTCAGAACAGGCCTCACCATGGTCAACCAAAGAAGTTGAGGTCACGTGCTCAGTATCATATCCAGAGGTTGACTTTGTCAAATAGACGTATGAGTGCTGCCAGCATTGCTGCAGAGGTTGAAGGGGTGGGGGGTCAGCCTGTTAGTGCTCAGACCATATGCCGCAAACTGCATTAAATTGGTCTGCATGGCTGTCATTCCAGAAGATGATGCACAAGAAATCCCGCAAACAGTTTGCTGAAGACAAGCAGACTAAGGACATGGATTACTGGAACCATGGCCTGTGGTCTGATGAGACCAAGATAAACTGATTTGGTTCAGATGGTGTCAAGCGTGTGTGGCGGCAACAAGGTGAGGAGCACAAAGACAAGTGTGTCTTGCCTACAGTCAAGCATGGTGGTGGGAGTGTCATGGTCTGGGGCTGCATGAGTGCTGCCGGCACTGGGGAGCTACAGTTCATTGAGGGAACCATGAATGCCAACATGTACTGTGACATACTGAAGCAGACTATGATCCCCTCCCTTCAGAGACTGGGCCGCAGGGCAGTATTCCAACATAATGACCCCAAACACACCTCCAAGACGACCACTGCCTTGCTAAAGAAGCTGAGGGTAAAGGTGATGGACTGGCCAAGCATGTCTCCAGACCTAAACCCTATTGAGCATCTGTGGGACATCCTCAAACGGTAGATGGAGGAGCGCAAGGTCTTTAACATCCACCAGCTGCACAATGTCATCATGGAGGAGTAGAAGAGGACTCCAGTGGTAACCTGTGAAGCTCTGGTGAACTCCATGCCCAAGAGGGTTAAGGCAGTGCTGGAAAATAATGGTGGCCACACAAAATATTGACACTTTGGGCCCAATTTGGACATTTTCACTTAGGGGTGTACTCACTTTTGTTGCCAGCGGTTTAGACATTAATGGCTGTGTGTTGAGTTATTTTGAGGGGACAGCAAATTTACACTGTTATACAAGCTGTACACTCACTAATTTACATTGTAGCAAAGTGTCATTTCTTCAGTGTTGTCACATGAAAAGATAGAAGAAAATATTTACAAATATGTGAGGGGTGTACTCACTTGTGAGATACTGTATTATGAGTAATGAAGTTAGTGTACCCCACTCTCTGTTGCCCAAGGTAACCAATGAAATCCAAGGTCCAATGTACATACATCCTTTTAAAGATAACCTGTCCTGTTTTGCCCTTGCCAGACAAGGCTTCTCACCAGTGTAGGATACACTCCCCTCTTACCACTAAAAGGGTGGCTATAAGTCCCAAGTCAAGCATATCACAATGTATTACTCTTCATGGGTGCGTCATACCCAGGAATTTAGCACCGGCTCCAGAAGCCACTAAAGCCTCCGCTTCTACCAGAATAAGAAGAAGCCAATTTACGCAAAACCATTTTAAAGAAAATTTATTCTGAGCATAATACGTAGTCTATTGCTAACCTTGAAAAAATGCTAACTGCCTGGCTGTCTGTCGTCACTAACCTGGAACATGAATGCAGCAAGTGAAGTCAAAAACCTCAATCTTCCTACTTGTTTCAGGTCAATGACTCAAATAATTGAAGCCGTTGGATCAGCATAAGTGTAGGGAAGTTGGAACTTTCAGTTGGAGGTCACCAATAGTGGCCACTGTGACGTGTGCGTGACAGTGGCCCTCCAAAAAAAGGCTGTGATTTCATTCAGTGCATGACGTCATCTCGCACATGCGCATTATGATAATGCTACAAGATCTCGGTTTAGGTGGAAATTTCCTTGAAGGCCATAGAAACATAGCCTTCCCAGGGGGCATCTGTGTGGGCGGAGCTACGTCACCACCGCCTTCAGGGAAATCGGGAAGAAGATGATAAAAGGCAAGTAAAGCAAAAACAAAAAAAAAAATGTTCAGTGGTCTCGCAGTGTGCAGAGATGCTCAATGATGGGAACGTTTTTTTGCTTTAAAACGTACCTGAAAAAGTTAGGCCGCCCAGTTGGGTTGCAGCTATTTATAACGCAAAATCAATGAAAGCGATTAATCTTTTTGCAGAAGCGGTGTCGTCCTGCCGTTTTGCAGTCCTGCCAGGTTTTGTAACCTAAGCAGTAGGCCATTCATGGCGCGACCATCCGTTTTTTCGGTGTGGATCCGCTTTCCGGGCCCTCTGCCACCTTCTCAGGTCTCCGGGAAAAAGAAAACTTAAACCTGCGGTTCTGCTGTGGCCGGGTCACTCCTGATTTGTATGGGACAGCTGAGATGGAAGTAAGTAGCTGTGCAGTAGATTGGAGACAGTCGGTGTTATCAGTACTGTCATTCACAAACGGACAGCTGGTTGTCTTGGCACAGCACTTCATGCCTTTCACCGGGGGGAGAAGATACAATGCCGAAGCTGCTTATAAGGTCAAGGCGAGGTTTAACCACTTGCTTACTGGGCACCTAAACCCCCCTCCTGTTGCTTACTGGGCACCTTGCTTACTGCTTACTTATTTACCACTTGCTTACTGGGCACCTAAACCAGTTTTCAGCTTTCAGCGCTGATGCATTTTGAATGACAATTGCGCGATCATACAACGCTGTACCCAAATGAAATTTTTTTTTTTTTTTCCCACAAATTGATCTTTCTTTTGGTGGTATTTGATCACCTCTGCGGTTTTTATTTTTTGTTAAAAAAAATTTAAAAAGACCAAATTTAGAAAAAAAAAAATTATATATTTTTTTTTTTTTTTTAATATTTTGTTATAAAATTTTGCAAACGGGTAATTTTTCACCTTCATTGAAGTACGCTGATGAGGCGGCGCTGATGGGCACCGATAGGTGGCAGTGATGGGCACTGATGGGTGGCAGTGATGGGCACTGATTGGCAATAATGGGCACTGATCGGCACTGGTTGGTTACACTGATGGGCAGCACTCATGGGCATTGATAGGTGGCAGTGATGGGCACTGGCAATAATGGGCACTGGTTGGCTACACTGGCACCCTTTGTGGGCGTTGATAGGGAGCACTTGTGGGCATTGGCAGGGGGTACTGGTGGGCACAGATGAGGCAGAATTGCCTCTTCCGCTTTGGGACCGGTGTCCCTTGCACATAAGCCGATCGGCTTTTATTTCCTTCTCCTCATGCTGTTAGCGTGAGGTTAAAAATAACCCAATTCCCGAGCTTTTGTTTACATCATGTGATCGGCTGTCATTGGCTGACAGCTGATCATGTGGTAAGGGGTCGGGATCAGCCCCTTACTTGGATCTGTGATCACCCGAGTCTCAGTCACTTGGTGATCGCAGTGCGCTCCCTGCAGGGCGTGCGCAGGGAGCGTGCACAGGGGAGGCCGTCATATGACAGCCTCCAGTAAACTCAGGTCTGCACTGTGGCCGTCATTCGGCTATAGCGTGGACGCCAAGTGGTTAAGGTCTTAATTTCCAGAAGGAAATTTCTCAGGTCTTCTACAAACCCGTGTCAGGGCAGTGCGGTGGCTTGGCACTATGGTCTTGTAGGCCTGGGGGTTCCGGGGTCACATCCCACCAGTGACACCATCTTATGTTCTCAGTCTTGGCATGTGTGGATTTTTTTTGGGTGCTCTTTGTGTCTGACCCAAACACACATTGGTAGGTTAACTGGTTTCTACCCAGATTAAAGTAGATCAGAATCTTAACCAGATGACATTTTGAGGTCTATGTATATTCAGTTTATGTCTTTAAAGAGTAACTCCACTTTTGTTGGGGGGAAAAAAAAACATTCCCCCTCTGGGTGGTCTATGTACATTGAAGGGATTTTAACAAACGTAGCAGATTCCTGCATTTTGTTGCCCTGAAGAAATGGGAGGATCTGGTTCATTATAGTCACTTGGTGCACTTTCAGTGCTTTAATGAGAAACGTTGCAGTGTCTGCGCCCTTCTTATTTAACCCCTTCAGATGAGCGATATAGCCGAATGACGGCTACAGCGTGGACCTACTTTGCGGGGAGGCCGTCAATAGACATCCTCCCCTTTGCACGCTCCCTGCACGCTCCCTGCACACCCCCTGCAGGACACGCGCTGTGATCACCGAGTCAATGAGACTCAGGTGATCGGAGTAAGGGATTGATCCCGGCCCCTTACCACATGATAAGCTGTCAGCCAATGACAGCTGATCACGTGATGTAAACAGAAGAACGGTAATCCTTCTTTTTTTTTTTTTTTTTTTTTTTTTTCCTTGCGCTGTCAGTGTGAGGAGAAAAAAAAGCCGATCACCGGCTTCTGTGCAAAGGACATCGGTCCCGAAGAGGAAGAGGCGAAGCCGCCTCATCAGAGCCGCCTCATCAGAGCCGCCTCATCAGTGCCGCCTCATCAGTGCCACCTCATCAGTGCCACCTCATCAGTGCCACCTCATCAGTGCCGCCTTATCAGTGCCGCCTTATCAGTGCCCACCAGCGCAGCCTCATCAGCGTACATCGATGAAGAAGAAAAATTACCTGTTTTCAAAGGTTTATTAACAAAATATAAAATGTGTGGTGGTTTTTTTTTTTTTTTTTTAGCAATAAATAACCCAGAGGTGATCAAATACCACCAAAAGAAATCTCTGTTTGTGGGGAAAAAAAGATAAAAATTTCATTTGGGTACAGTGTTGTATGACCGCGCAATTGTCGTTCAAAGAGTGACAGCGCTAAAAGCTGGAAATTGGTCTGGGCAGGAGGGGGGTTCAGGTGCTCGGTAAGCAAAGTGGTTAATCCTTGGAGTATCTCGCCGAAACTAAAATTCCTATTGCAGGGGATGCCTAAAACTTTACCTTTTTTTTTATCTTGGTGTCGGCTTCTGGGAAAATCGTTAAGCCAATCGCACACGTGGGAAATGACTTCCGGAGTCGCCCTGTACGCCAACCAGTGTACAGAATGTTGCCATATTCATTGAATTGTACAGAAGAGTACAGCGCTGCGCACTGAAAAGGATAGATCTTTTTATAATAACCTTGAAGTGTAACTAAAGGCAAAGCTTTATTTTTTCATTTCGGATGGCGTAGGAAAGGGTTCTAACCCCCCGTCATTTAATTTTTTTTGCCATCCGTGTCTCATTGGGGAGATTTCCCTTCATTTCCTGTCCCCTAGCCAAAACAGGAAGTCAGAGGAAATCCCTGCAAAGTGAGGGATTCCTGGGGTGTCACCAGAGCTAGTGTCCTCATTGGAAGATTTCCCTTCTATTATTCTGTCAACCCAAAATTTGAGATTTTTACTTCCGGCGATCGTGGTAAACAGGACAAATAGAGAAGGTAAGTCTCCTCTAATGGGGTGCAGAGAGCAAAAAAAACTGACAGGTTTCCTAATCTCTCTCTGCTCTATCCAAAATTTTTAAAAAAAATGA
>JBBGZY010003056.1:250000-252014 GCA_037952925.1 Lithobates clamitans
TGTCATTCTCTGCTGCAGAAAAGTGCTTGACATTTTCTGAGCTGATTTTTGGGGCCCCATATCTCAGGGCCACTTAGTGCTAGAAACGCCAGCTTTGGAAATTTTATGGTGCTAGTTCCCCTGGGTTTGCACACCAAATTTGGGGTTCCTAGCACTAAGTGGCCCTGAGATACGGGGTCCCAAATTTGGTCAACTGTGTCTACCTGCAGCAATGTCATTTCGGGACCCTTTGGGTTCAGAGACCCCAAATTTTGGCTGCAGCTAGGGGGCATCCAGGAACCCTTAACTACCGAGTTTGAAGTTCAGGGGACCCAATGGCTGCAAATGGGCACAGTGATGCTGCAAATGGGCATTGTTGACCCTCTTTTCCACTTACAGTAGCTGTGCATTTCTCACCCTCGTCTTATACTCGGGTCAATACGTTTTTCCCTTTTTTTTTTTTTTTTTTTTTTTGTGGTAAATTAGGGCCTCGACTTATACTCGAGTATATACGGTACAAAAAATTGTGATAAATTACGTCGTCAAACTTGCCACGCCTCTTACTAAATACCTTGGACTGTCTGCTTTCCAAAAAGGGGGTCATTTGGGGGGTATTTGTTCTGTCCTGACCTTTTCGGGCCTCAAGAAATGAGAAGAGGCCATCATTGATTGGGTTTTCAGATATATATACCTCATTGTTTGTGGACTAACATTCCTACAGACTAAATAATAAACACAGATTTGGGTTATTTTCACCAAAGAAATGTAGCAGAACACATTTTTTTTTTCTAAATTTATAAAGAAAGATTATTTATTTGCAAAATTTTAAAACTGAAACGAAGAAAAAGATGTTTGTTTTTGTTGTTTTTTTTTGTTTTTTACATCTTCTTCTTTTATTTTTTTGCTTAAGGTAAAAATAAATAAATAAATAAAATCCAGTAGTGATTAAATACCACCAAAAGAAAGCTCTATTTGTGTGAAAAAATAAAAAAAAAGTCATATGGGTACAGTATTGCATGACCACGTAATTGTCATTCAAAGTGTGACAGCGCTGAAAGTTGCCCAGGGCAGGAAGGAGGAGAAGGTGCCCGGTATTGAAGTGGTTAATATAAAACGGGTATAACGGTCATCTTTAGGACCGCAGAACTCTGAGACATCATTGATCTTGTAGAGATGTTGCAATGCAAAAAAAAAAACAAATGATTTTTTTGTGTTGCCGTCTAATCGGCGGGATCATGTGACCGCTATGTTATGTCTCTGGCACCTCCTGGTGGGGCCCCTTCGCAGGCAGACACGCTGGGTGCTGCCATGTGTACTATATACACATCATTTCCTACGCTGTAGGACGCTGATTGCGTTGTCTGCCGAGAAGAAGTGTTTTATGAGCTGATTATCCGGAGTGTCGCACCCCATGGCTTCCAGATCATTCTACCCCCAGCATTGTCTGATCTCTGCTGTGTAATGGCCCCCGAATCAAGCCAATGACTTCAGTCCATAAGCTAGACACCCCCTTGCTACAGTGCCTTGAAAAAGGTATTCATACCCCTCGACATTTTCCACATTTTGTCACGTTACAACCAAAAAAAAACGTAAATGTATTTTATTGGGATTTTAATGTGATAGACCAACACAAAGTGGCACATAATTGTGAAGTGGAAGGAAAATGATAAATGGTTTTCAAAATGTTTTCCAAATAAATATGTGAAAAGTGTGGGGGGTACATTTGTATGGCGCCCCCCCCGGAGTCAATACTTTGTAGAACCTCCTTTCACTGCAATTACAGCTGCAAGTCTTTTTGGGGATGTCTCTACCAGCTTTGCACATCTAGAGAGGGACATTGTTGCCCATTCTTCTTTGCAAAATATCTCAAGTTCTGTCAGATTGGATGGAGAGCGTCTGTGAACAGCAATTTTCAAGTCTTTTCACAGATTCTCAATTGGATTTAGGTCTGGACTGTGACTGGGCCATTCTAACACATGAATATGCTTTGATATAAACCATTCCATTGTAGCTCTGGCTGTATGTTTCGGGTCGT